>VZTL01005221.1:1183-18091 GCA_013400535.1 Scopus umbretta
TGTACAATTGTGTAGACCTACCCCTTTGGCAAACGCTTCCATGAGCTTATAAAAAAAATCATTAACTTGGAAAAAAAGTGTTCATGTTTTTTACTGGGTAAGCCTTCTGACGACTTAAGTGTGCTGAATCTGCCCATGGAGAGAACCAACAGCCACCAGACATAAACCGTAGGGACCCACAGTGGAGAGCACTATATGACCCTCTTTTAGCATTTAGGAGCTCTTACACTATTTCCCCTGAGCAGTCAAAACATAGTGTGTATCAGATAAAATGCAATAAATATCAACATGACTTGAACTGTATTTTTTTTTAAGAAAAGCACTATAAATTAGCAATTTTAAAAATATAAAAAGTGTAAATGCAGCATACTTGTCTATTTCTTATTCTGAGATATATACCTAAACATGTATTTTTTCTTTATTCTTCTTTTGCATGTACATAGGAAAAACAGTTAAAATAGATAGCTATGAACTGTTCCAGGTCTACATAATTAGAGTCAACAAAGTCAAGCAAAAAGATCTAGAAAATCTGTTAACATTTACTGTAGATCTGGAAAAGGATAAAAAAGGTAAAGTTACAAGATTACAGGTAACACAATGCTAGCCAAGTTAGTCCAGATTTGAAAAGACAAGAAATTTCAGAGAAGCCTCAGCCAAGTTAGTTGATATGTGGCACCTGTAATTCAGCATAGACTATTGCAGCATAATGCACACAGGAAGGAAGAAATTAACATCCATACATACAGTTCTTTGCTTTACTGTCAGCTTCCAGTAACCTTTTATCTGAAAATAATTTTGGCAGAGCAAACGAAAATCTCCAGCACAGTCAACATTAGTCTTAGCTATAAAGAAGAATTGCTCAATGCCTTTCCCAGCAAGGATCAGCACCATCTGTGGAGCACTTCATTACCTGAGAGAGCCATCAAACAGACTAACATAAGTTATCACTGGAGCACATCGGAGAAAAGCCTCTCAGTAAGCAGGTGAAATTGCATCTGAAAGTCCACACACACAAGCAAATAACACAACCCAAATGAGACACACTGCCTGCCTATACAAACCCTTTTCTCATCTGTATGACTGGTAAGTCAAAAAGACCCAGCTCTTCTTGCTGGAAAGCAGAAGCACTAAGGCAGCTAGGTGGTGGCATCTACTAACACCAACCTGTTTACACTGAATAAATGTCAAAACTCCAACTTGACAGCATGATAGCCTTCCATAACCTCTAGAGCTAGAGAGTGTGTCATAACCATCAAAAATTACGAAGAAGAGAGGCCTGGATATAGAGTAGGAAAGACAAGACATCTGAATGGTCTTCGCCAGAAGACCATGTCAGCCTTCTGGATGAGATAACAGAAAGAAGACATAAATGGAAAAAAAGATCTCTCATATAAGCATCTAATGCCCCATCACTACATTTTCTCATTGTGTGGATTTCTTCCTCAAATTTACTACAGTGCTTTTAGCAGTTCTTAAAATATTATAAAAATTTACCAGCAGAAGACTAGGAAGCTAATGTACATTCATAACCAGGTTATGGAATCAATGACCAAAAAGCAGAAGCTGCATACATGCTCTAAGCAGGAAAGATCTCACTCACATTTAAAACAGTGCACGTTTTCTCAGACATAATTAAAATTGGGGCAATTATTCCTAAGAATATAATGAAAAAATGTAACTACAGCTCTGACTCGCAAGTAAAATGTTATTTTTTTTAAAAGCATTATTATGCATTGCTGGCTTTGCTTTATTACAAAATAGGACATAAATTGCAATTTTTTATTTAGCTTGAAATCAATGTTTTATCATTCAGGAAAAAAGAATTATCAATTTCTAAAATATGCAATGTTTAAAATATGATTAGTATGTTAACTTACTGTGTATTTATTATATTCTTAATGATACCTTTGACTTTATAATATTTTATCCTACACTACATGTATATATTTTAAACAGCGAACACGAAGGCTGAGAAGCTATGCCTTGTCTTTTATTCATTTTCTTATCTAATTTAGAAATACAGTTGTGAATGTCCACTGACTTCACTGTCTATAATTTCAGGGTCATCTGCTGAGATTACCAACAGCACTGTAAATAAAGAAAATCAGAGAGTTACTCGTACGTAAACAATTACATCCTTTATCATAATAGTGAGCTGCCACCACCATTACCATGCATGACTTTCTTATCATGACCATTAAATTCCACAAAGATTCCACAGAGGAAGTGATGTAATTGAAGTGAATTTCAGCTAAACAAACATTACATTGACCTGGAGGGTGATTTGGCACAGTATTTTGAAAGTATATAAAACTGCCTAAAGTTAAAATGTCAACCAACTCTCAATGGAAGGAACAACAGGTACAGAGATCGAGAAATACATGTAATTGTTAAGTATGGCTCTCATAGAAACTTATGACACATTCAGAAACGTTTGCGAGAACTTCACCCATACAAGTCCATGCGACCCAAGAGGCTGCATCTAAAGGTGCTGAGCAAACTGTCCAGTGCTCTTGAAAGGCCTCTCTCTACCATGTCTGAAAGGCCACGGGTATCAGGGGAGGTTGCTCACAACTAGAAAAAGGCAAACGTTGCACCCATCTTCAAAAAAAGGCCAAAAAGGTCAAGCTGGGTAACTTCAAGCTGGTCAGTCTGATATAGTCCCAAAGAAAATCACACAGCGAGTCCTCCTTGAACACATTTCTGGGCACAGGAAGACAATGGTTGGGAACAGTCAGCATAGATTTATCAAGGGTAAATCATGGCTGCCCAGCCTGATTGCCTGTTATGATAAAATAACTAGATATGTAGTACTGGGCCCTGTCCTGTTTGACATCTTTATCAAGGACCTGCAAGAGGTGACTAAGTGTGCTCTTGTCAAGTTTGCAGATGACACCAAACTGTTCCCACAATGTAGGAACAATGTACTTGATGGTAGAGCTGCCATTCAGAGAGACCTAGACAGGCTGGAAGAATGGGCCAAGAGGACCTTTATGAAATTTAGCAAGGATGAGTCCTGCACTTGGGAAGAAAGAACCCACTGTAATGATACAGGCTAGATACTGACTAACTGGGGAGCAACTCTGCTGAGAACAACCTGGGGGTCTTGGTAGAGAGCAAGCTGGGCATCAGCCGGCAGTATGTCCTGGCAGCAAAGCAAGCCAACAGTATCCTTGCCTGTATCACACGAGCACACAGTCAGTCTATAATGGGAAAGGATTGTCACCCTCTGCTCAGCACTTGCTAGACTGTATGTGAATACTGTGTCTATTCTTGTCTGCTCCAATACAGGAAAGACACTGATAAACAGCACTGAATCCAGGGGAGGGCCACCAAACTAGTCAGAGGCTGGAACACTCACCTGTGGGACAGGCTGAGGGAAATGGGCTCCTTCAGCTGGAATAAGAGACAGCTTGGGGGAACCATCAACCACTACACCCTTCAGGACCCATGTGGAGGTTATGGGGTCTAGCTATTCACAGCAGTGTATGGTGGGAGGATGGGAGACAACTGACATAAGCTGAAACAACAGAAGTTCAGAAAGGATAGAAATAACTTTTTCAGCATGAACTTAGAGAGTGAAACAGGTTATCCAGAGAGGCTGTGTGGTCTCCATCTTTGCGTGTTTTCAAGACATAGCTAGATAAAGCCCTGAATACATAATCAGTGTACTTCCGCTCCACTGAAGAGACAAGGAATATCATGATAACAATGAACAGTTTCAGTAAAATGAAATTATTTACTGTTTGAGCTATTTAAATTTGGTCTGTTGAGGGAAATTCACATAGAAAACGAGAACAAAACTGAAAGAAATATCACAAACTAACACAAAATAAGGAAGTTGAACTGAATATACTGAAATTTTTCATAATGCTGGGCAAACTGCAAATTCTTGATGTTACTGGAATTTGGAAACAACTAGAAGAACTATTACACAAGTAGTTACCCAAAAGAAAATAAATTGCCTAGCCAAGAGCAAGTCAGTATTCTGATATTTTGTTTGAAGTTTCAGAAAAAATTGCATACAAAAAACACACATATGCACATGCACAGGCACTTCTAAATATCATTTTACTTCAAGTAGATTATATTGTCTAGTCATTAACAAAAGTTGCCATATTTGAAATAATTAGTTTATTGCAAAAATATAAATGCATGACTGAATCCTTATCATACTCTTTACTGTAAGCATACACAGTCTCCTTAGTGTTTGAGAGGGAACAAAGGGCTATTTCAAGAAATAAGTCAATCTGTCACTTGGGTTTGGGTATTGAGGATCATTGTCAGCCTGCACTTCATTCTGTGTCTTCACATTGAAGCCACATTTAGATGCCACATACCACATCTAACATGTTTTCTCCCATACCTCTACACTGATTAAATTTTCAACACAACTTTTTGCAGTTTATATATCTAAATTACTGCAGAACCTTTCGGGCTTTAGCAAATGCAGTTTTGCTTCATTCATAACCACTCATAATGCCATAGAAAAGATCTTTTTCCTAGTACCCCACTTAGATCATACCATCTTGCACTTTGTATCTGACTCTTGGTCGTACCTGCCCACCCCAAAACTGTGGCTAGAACTCCACATTCAGGCATAAGTAAGTGTCCTGAACTGAAAAAGTCCACAGAACTCAACAGTTGCCTTAGTGTTTCATTCTACAGTAACAGAGAAAAACATAGTACTATTAGCAACCATGTGATACAGCAGCAAACCCCACAAGCAGGGAATAAAAAGATGCCAGAGCTGCCTGACTACTAGTGGTAACATGAAGAAATTGGTGTAGAGGAAAATATTCACTTGCATAAGTATTCTGAAGTCAGCATGGTTGCCTTTCTCTGCTTAGTATCTGACAAGAGGAATGTGCTGCCAGTGGTGTTACGGAGTTCATAACATACTCTAGTTAGAACCACTGTTTCAAAATAGGTATCTTATAGAGATATATTCACCAGGTAATGCCAGGGACTGTTACACAATGCACTTCACATGCTGCAGTACTGAAGTTATCTCAAAAACAAGCCAAGGACCTTTATCTCTCAAATTGTCTCTTGCAGCTTCCTAGTTGGCAGCTTACTTATTGCCTGGAAAGAAGCCGATATATTCTAAAATAGTCCTTTTCACCAACAGATTGCGATGTGTTGAAAGGCAGAAAATTTCAGCACGGTAAAGCACATATTTGGCTGTGTATAAAACCAAGAACAAATGGTCTCTCCTGATGACAGAAAGAGCTGCCACTTATTAGTTCTGCACATTGTACTGGCAAATTAAAAGTTTACTATCTGACCTGTAATGGCTCTTCAGATAAAGATGTTATAAAACATTCTTCTGTTTTTCACAGAACCTGTTTGATTTGGAGAGAAAGAAAGGGTACAGCAAGAGCTCTGCAGTAGACATCACCGCTGGCTGACTGGAGCCTGAGAAACTCCCTAAATAAGGGCATTTTGACAAGGCAAGTGACGGTCTCCAGTCACATTCATTCAGTGTTTTTGATGTTTTTCAGTTTTGCATTTTTAACTAATCTACTACTTCTAAAAAGTTAATTAGCATAATCACATGTGGGCAGAGGTATTCACATGGGCAGACCCACTGGTTTAACAGAGGCTCCCTAATACAGAAAATGCCAAAAGAAAAGCTGCTACCTAATATGGAAGGTGCTTGAGTTCCAAAATATCTGTAAGAAATAAGATGCCACATAACTAAGACAGAGTACTGATTTGATCTATTTGTGGCCATTTGATTTATTCAGACTGATATGCTTTGAGTTAACTTTTTCTCTATTGTTTAGGAAAACCCACAATCCACTAAAAAGTACATTACAGTGAAAAGAAAAGTAAGCAGTGATTCTACTTCATTAGCTGTAAATGGTTCCCACCGTTCCAGTGGAGCATACCTGATGATCACAAATAGTGATTTGAAGGCAGTATATTCTGCTATTTTTTTTTAACAAAGAAGCGATAGCGGGAGCTTTACCTGAATCTAACAAGTCTGTGACTGAGATCTACTTGAGTTTACCACAGCTAACCAAATTTATACAGCTCTTATTATTTTTACAAATGTGGCTGCTATTTGAAAAAAGCCCCACAAACAGTTCTTGAGGACTTTCAGATGAAGTTTTATACAAGTGTGAAGTATTCAATACGATCTTTGTTCTCCTCAACCCACAACTAAATCATTAACTTCCAAAGGACCACACTGCAGCTATAGCCTGACATATAGCCATCAGGTAATAGTAGTATGAGTATGCTAATTTCTTCAAATGTAACTATAGCAAAGTTCAATATATGGTTCATTGTTTCCAAAGGTCTTTCAACATACCGATCATTTGTTTCAATGGAAATTTTACAAATAATAGTAAAAATTTGTATTAAAATATAACCATGAACAGTTATATTTACACATAATAGTTTAAAAGTTTCTAAAAATGTTAGGACATGAGTAATTTTTTTAAGAAGATTCATCTGCATATTAAATTAATTCCATCTATATGAAAAAGTTACAAATATTAAAAGTTCATCTCATTTGTTTAGCTTATCCAGCCCACCACCTGAATATAACAAGTGCAGTGTAAACGTTTGGATATATACACAGCACAATAAGAATTTAGAAATTACTAGGTTTCTAAAAGACAACTGCATAGTGATTAAATAAGCCAAGCAGAACTTAAGAGTCTATACAGAAGCTCTGACAAACCAGAAAACATAGGATTATCCAGCAATTACTGCAATATTTGGCCCAGTTTCAATGTTCAGTCATGTGTGCCCCATAAATTTCAGGATAATGATCAAGTTTAGTATGGACATACTGCTTAATCTACTGAAGGATGAAAAGATGATTAAAAATCTCCATCTTGATTAGTCTTATTTACAGCTACTTAGAGACCAATCATTTTAAAAATAAACTGGCAGGTCTATGGCAATCTTACCATAATTTATTTGGCACCAGTGGCAGGCACAGAAGCAGGTTATAACATAGTAGGGTGAGATTCTGCTCTTCAAGATATTCATGGAAAGAACTCTTGCTGAAGGAGTTTGATGGAGGAACAGATATGTGACATATTTTTAACTCTGTAGTTGGTTTCCCCACACTTAAAAGATCATGCTTCAGTTATTTCAGCTGCATAGAATTATCAGCATTAATAATCATATAAATGTTCTTTACTTTTAGATATTAAAACTAGTTATTAACTTTTAGTTATTAAAAAGTATATTAAGGGTAAAGGTGCCCACCAAAGCTGCTCTATCACTCCCCCTCTGTGAGAGACTGAAGGAGTTAATGTATGTTGATGTCTCAAACAGTGTGGGGAGACAAGCAACAAATTAGGGTCTTCATAACACCACTGAACCACAGGTGAGAAGCCAAATTGACACAGAGCTGGGAAGGAATGTCAGAGGATGCTGCAGTTCTGCCTTCTGATGTGCCTTACAACTCGACACATACGGCCAGAGGGCATACAGAGTTCATTTGAGGAAGGGGCTCACGATCACCCAAAAGACCCCTCGCGACCACCCCCCACAATGGTGCCTGCACAGAAGATGAAGAACATTCTGGGACAAGAACCATGTAAGTCCACAAGGGGGTGAGACTAGAGGTGGGGACTAGCCTATATAGCCTATAAAACACACAATTCCAAAGAGCCACGTGTGCACCTACCACCAGAGGATTACCACGTTTACCACTGATATCGCAGGATCCAAGGGTGGTGAGATCTCCCCCCCTCCTTTTCTTCCTTTTCCTTTATTCTTATAATTATTCCAATTAGAACCCGCATTGCCTACCGTTACGCTTTCCATGTTCAGTTGGCCTACCGTTACACTTTCCATGTTCAGGTTGCTTTTTACCATCAATAAAGTGTTTATTTGATCGTTTGGGTTTGGTGTTGTTTCACCTTAATTTAGCCCAAGGGAATCACAGGACCGCCACAATCCTTCCTGGGCAGCCCAGTTTGGATCATGACACCCTCCTGAGCTGAACAGGGGAGAGAAAATATAATTAAAGGCTCATGGGTCAAGATAAGGACAGGGAGAGATCACTTACCAGTTACCATCATGGGCAAAACAGACTCAGCTTGGGGAAATTAGTTTATTACCAATCAAATCAGAGTAATGAGAAATAAAATCAAATCTTAAAACACCTTCCTCCCACCCTGCCCTTCTTCCCAGGCTCAAATTCACTCCTGATTTTCTCTACCTCCTTCCCCCCAGTGGTGCAAGGGGACGGGGAATGGGGGTTGTGGTCAGTTCATCAAACATTGTCTCTGCTGCTCCTTCTTCCTCAGGGGGAAGACTCCTCACACTCTTCCCCTGCTTCAGTGTGGGTCCCTTCCATGGGGTGCAGTCCTTCAGGAACAGACTGCTCCAGCGTGGGTCCCCCACAGGGTCACAAGGCCTGCCAGCAAACCTCCTCCAGCATGGGCTCCTCTCTCTCCATGGGTCCACAGGTCTTGCCAGGAGCCTGCTCCAGCACAGGCTTCCCATGGGGTCACAGCTTCCTTCAGGGCACATCCACCTGCTCCAGCGTGGGGCCTTCCATGGGCTGCAGGTGAATATCTGCTCAAGCACTTACCTCCATGGGCTGCAGAGGGACAGCCTGCCTCACCATGGTTTTCACCACAGGCTGCAGGGGAATCTCTGCTCTGGCACCTGGAGCACCTCCTTCACTGACCTTGGTGCCTGCAGAGTTGTTCCTCTCACGTATTCTCACTCCTCTCTCTGGCTGCAGTTGCGCAGCAGTTTTTTCCCCTTCTTAAATATGTTATCCCAGAGGCATGACCACCATCGCTGATGGGCTTGGCCTTGGCCAGTGGTGGGTCTGTCTTGGAGCCAGCTGGCATTGGCTCTATAGGACATGGGGGAAGCTTCTAGCAGCTTCTCACAGAAGCCACCCCTGTAGCGCCCCCACTACCAAAACCTTGCCATGCAAACCCAAAACAAGAATAAATATGGCGTTTTAATTTGCATAAGGTATCTTCAGAGAAACTATTTATCAAGAGTTTTGTATCAAATATTCATTGATGCAGATATATACAATATAGTATGTGCCCTAAAACTATTATTTTAACTGATTTTAAGCTTCCAAAAAGGCTACATACTGCCTGAGAACAGATGATCTAACTTCTTCTTCATGCCAATCACCTAGAGTTCACTTAAATTGGAATTCAAATTGCCTGATTATAATCCTACATGGATCTTGTCCTTATCACTCACTTAAAGACATTTTACATTTTTAGATTAATTCTTTTCAGAAATTACTTCTTCTGTAATACTGACTTCTCTTCTTTGCAATCACATTACCATGCACAGGGCTCATCAGTAGACTCTGTAAGTCACTTAAGTTGGTTGTTTTGAATACTAGAAATTATCAAATAAGTATGCTACATGAAGCAGTAAGGAGAGGGAAAATCCTTTAGGCAACTATTTTCTTCCTGCTGCAGAATTTACCAGATTTTCTAAGGAACAATTGTTAAAGGTAGCTCATGGATCTGGCGCTCAAACTCAGCAGCCACTGAGGACATGGCTCTTGATATGTCTTTTCTGGAAGCAGCATATGCAGCTCTTGTTCCCAAATGTCTGTATCTGTTTCTGTGCTGCTTTCACTTTTGCAAGAACAGCTGTTTGTAGGCTGTATAGTAACCAGGTCAAGTAACTGATGCAGCTGAAAAGTAATGTCACCAAACAAAACAAACAAACAAACAAACAAAATTCTTTTTTTCTCCTCTGACAACTGAATTGGCCCCTCCAAAGGGAGACAGACAAAGCAAGATTAAACTGTCAGGAGAGGGAGAGGTAGAAATTGCTAAAGCTGACAAAAGCACTAAAAATATACAACTGGATACATACATGCCACCTGGTAAATTCTATAATGTACCTAGTGGTCATTATTTTCTGCAGCATTTCTTCGTGTCTTCGCATGAGTATCTCCACTGGTAAAAGTACTGCCACAGCCATGCTCTATTGAGAAATTAATTATTGCAATTTTACAGATTAAAACGATAGAGGGTAAATGACTTGCAAAAGGTTATAAACGAAGTTGATATGCCAGAGCTGAAAATACAGCACGAAGATCACTCTTAGAACACACAACTGTTGACTGCACCTGTTCTGGCTAAAGGTCACATTTGCGGTTCAGTAGACAACCTGACTGAAAGCAGACTGATGAACATTTTCAGCTACCGCTGGTCCTCATTACTGTTCTTTCCCCAACTCTACTCCTTCAGTTGTTCCAGGATAACCGTTTCTGTGGCCAAGTTAAAAACAACTGTAGGGTATTTTGCTGGATTATTTTTTCAGCCAAATCCATTTAAGGAAAAGTTTAAACTGGCAGGGCTATCAGGGGCAATATTAATCATACTACAGCCTTGCTATAGAGCACTGCAGGGTAATCCACTGTATCATTCACAGGCTAAGAATGGTGGTAGATCTAAGGTCTGAGGAAGAATAAAGGAACTGGTAATATAATTGTGAGAGACTGCTGGGGCAGGGGCAGGGACAATCTGAAAAACCCAAGAAACATGCAAAAATTCTGGGAAGAAGAAAACTGATATTATCCTTTGTTTCTACAGTCCTGAAATCAAACAAGTGGAAGTGACAAGCTGACGCACCAGCCACTGTTAGTTCTAATTGTCATTAATATTTTTCAGGATTTTTTAACAATAAAGATTTCCACAGGATATGTACGTCACAGAAGGAAGTTTCTACAGTAAGAGCAAACACCCACACCCAGTTTTTCAGAGTAACAGTTCTTGTGAAATCTTTCTCTGTACCCTCTTACAGTACTCCAACATGCAGAGCAGCATATTCAGAACCACTGAATAGAGCTATGCGAGGCAAGCTCATAAAAATCTCAATACTACTTTTGATTCTTGGCTTGTAAATAAATGGGCTGTTTAAGGTTTCAATTTCACATAATCAAGAAAGTAATGTACTTTTGTCTTTCATTGTTCAGTTTTCATCTTGCTCTTCCAAGTTATTTGGAAAGGTTGCGTTTTCTTTTCTATTTTGTCTCCAGAGATGAGTTTAAATCTGAAATTTGCTTCTTTACTTAGTAATAAAATCTGAAAAGAAAGCAAGATTATTTTAGATTCTTGTGGTTATTTCACTTGACAAAAATCATACTGAATCCATAAAGCAACATTTAGGTAAGGCACCTCAACTCCATGCAACACTTTGCAGTACTGAATGCAGGCTAGCTGCAAAAGTGTTTCTGACTTCCCACCTTGTTTTTAGCTCAAATACATGTACTGTTTTCTTGAAGCAGGTCCCTGTGTATAAGTACAAAGATGCATAATTAACCTGTAAAAGGACTATATAGGACTCAGTCTGAGCAACACCTAACATCTTAAAGGACAAAAAAGGCCTCAGATGTGATCCTGGAAAAGGCAGCAGCTGCTCAGTTCCCCCCGAGGTGGAAGACTGAAGAATGGCTCCAGCTGTTTGCACGAGATTAAGGCCTACTATTAATTGGCTGAACTGATGGTAGATGAGCACTCATCTGCCCCACAGGGACTGAGTATAAGGAATTATAGCTAGTGCAGAAAGCCGGTTCTCACTCATGAATATTTGATCTGCTGTCACGAGGTTGGCTATTACAGATGACCCACAAGAGAAATGCTCTTGCCAAGAGACTAAAAAAAAAAAACACAACCCAACCAAAACCCTGGTTTATACAGTGAGAATGAATAAGATTGAGATACTGAATGGACTGCCTGCAGCATGCAATCTGTTTGTAGGCTATGGGAACATGAAAGTCTCAGAACCAAATAAGATGAAAAAATTGGACTGGAATCCATTCTGTGGGTCCTTACAGCTGCCTTATATTTTTTCCTCTAAAAATTACAGGTCAAATTAACTATTCCTTAACAGTTGCCATACCTGGTGACAACAGAAAAGAGACAGTTAAAAGAGTTACACTTGCAAAAGTCTTAGAACAGATCACTGATATCCAGGAGTACCATGCTTAACAAAGAGCTCACACAGAACTCTGAAGGCTGTTCAGAGGAAGGAAATACAAATTCCTGATTCCAGTGAAAGTGGAACTGGGAACAAATCCAAAGATACCACTGGATTAAAAAGACTCCTCTTATCTATCCAGAAATGAATAAAGGAGACAGCAGCTGCTGTTGAATTTAACATCTTCTACATCAGCTGCTGATGAATTTAACATCTCCTTCAGGCCTAGCAACGCTCTTCGGACAGTGTGGCCAAAATCAGCTGATAACCATCAGGATGGACACATACAGTCTCTACAACGCAGGTTAGAATTTCTGGTCAGTGTAATCATTTATTGTGTAGACAAAACCCAGAGAAATTATTTTGACCAAAATAAGGAGCCATTTCTATCTGGAATCAGCAATAAAAAGAAATTTAGAAATCCACCCTGACCCTTCAGTCACTTTCTGGATATGACAGCAGCATATGTCACAGCTAAGCTTCTAATACCATAACAATCAAAAAAACCTAATGTATACACTGTACAGCAGAAGCACTTTCTCTGTTCTACAATTTTTAGCAAAATGCTGCATAAATTTAGCCATATAGCTTTGAAATTATTACCACAAAAAAGCTAGCAAAATGATTTAATGTGTTTTGTATGATGACCATAATCAACTGAGAGGATGTCCTAACTGAAGCAGCCAGCCCTTCCAGATTTCTCTTACTGATCCCATCACTTGATTCAAACATTACAGTGAAAATGGGAAAGATGTAGTAAATGAATTCATTAGAGCTGTAGTTCAGGCAGGAATCAGTTTTTTAAAAAATCCTATCAAGAATATTGCTACAATTATGAGCTATTTTTACAGTCTTGTACCATCTGCCAAAAATTCTCCTAAATGAAGTCAAAGTTCTGAAAATTCTTGCCTGGTATTTATCATGCAAATGCTGAACACACTGTTGATTTAGTTTACTCTATAGCAATGTCTCCTGCAAAAAGGATGCCCCTAGTATGCCTGAGAATCCAGGTTACAAGATCTTTTGACGTTGACAAACAAAATTCACACTTGGCAAAGACAAGCTGTCACAGTGAAATGGAAGTCCTCTGAATCACACAAAGCTATTTCAACCACAGCATTACTACAGAAATACTGGAATAACAGTGAGTAAATCATACACTACGTAGCTGCTCTATTTGTATGGCCAGGATAATAAAGGCACCCAAAACAATAGTGTGCCTAAAGGACAGCCTCCCGTTTCCACAGATCACTGTGATAGGTACCCTCAATTTCACGTAGCTTTCCAGAACTCATGCTTCCCTGTGCACTTCAGAGCGCTGCCAAAAGGAAAACCTCCAGAATCAGCCTCAGTTGAAACTTCTTGAGCTGCATCCTGTCAGGAATCCTAAAGAATCACAGACTCACCTATCACTCACTCACATTCTAGGCTCCTCTCTGGCGAGTAGAAATTCATCGTAATCCGTTTATCATGCTGCTTCCTCACATTAAAACTGTTTCACAAACACTTCAAGCTAGCAGGAGCAGATGTCATTGAAAGAAAAAAACTGTCCTACCCCTCTCCTCAACCTGGCTTCTGAACCTTTCCCCACCTCTCTTCCCTCCCTCTTTGTGCCAGCATGGCACTTCATGCTGTTACACAATGAGTAAGAGCAGTCACTCATAATTTAATTCAGATCAGTTTCCTGATCCAATATGTCATGGAGCTGAACAAATACTCCTGCCAGGACATGGAAAGGGCACTGCTGATCTGGGGAATAACAAACAGGGAAATAGGATAAGACTTATTCTTTCAGCAGCACTATCATATTATGTCAACTTAAAATCCACCATGAAACATATGTTCTCCAGAGAGGTTGTGGAACCTCCATCCTTAGAGATACTCAAAACTCAGTTGGAAATGGCCTCAGCAATCTCATCCGTCTTTAAAGTTGGCCCTCATCTGAGCAAGGGGGTCAACAAGAAGACCTCCAGAGGTCCCTTCCCAACTGTGTGATCCTGTGATTCTAATTTGCCTATCCTGCTCAGCCTGTGAGTGGTAAGCCTGGTGCTTTACCACTATGGTCTCCAGCCAGGTGACAATAACTTCTCACAGGAGAGACAAACTTATGAAAGGTTAGTATGTCTCACTAACTGAGCTTTCATTAGTTTTTAACCGCAGATGGTTTAAGAGTTATTTGTTAACAAGCTGGGCACTAAAAGAGGCTAAACATGAGCTGAAAAGCATATGAATTCTTGGAGAATCCTTTAACCACTGTTCAATCCAAAACCCTTTTGTTTATTAACTTCTGCACAAGACAGTGTACTGCCATCTACTAAAGGAGTTTTGCTATAGTAAGATAAAATGTTCCCTCGTCTACATATTTCTGGTTTTGAGTCCAGGTGTACAAGTCTGATAGGAAACTCTCAGTGTTAATACTCCTGCAACGTTTGTGAAAATGCAGGGGTTTACAGAAAGCTCCTCTCCTAAAATTAATGCAATTCATTAAATCAAATAAATATAATTTTGTAAAAACAAACTGTTTTTCTAGAAAATATATTAAATTGCCAAAAAATTAACAAAAAGCCATGTTCATTTTATGATTTGTTGCAAACAATTATTTCAATTTCTTAAGTGATCAGTATTTATTTACAAGCAATAATATATTGCATATGTAGGAGGATGACCTGTGATCCCTAGTTAACATACCAACTTAGAAACCAGAAACCACAACTTATAATAGATAATACACATAGCAAATCATTATGACAACAGGGCTGGAGGCAATCAATCAGTAAAATATGTATTCATAAAATAACCAGTCCTCCCAATTTTCTTTTCTGCCTCCTTCCCTTCTCTTAACTCCTCTGAGCAGCACTGTGAAATATGTTTTCAAAGGGACTTTCCCATGCCCAGTTTGTTCTCAAAAAAGTTTCTCTGCTTGATAACCTTTTAACTCTGGTCTATCCATAATTCCTCTCAACATGCACACTTTGAAAGAAGATTCTTTCGTAATTTGGAAAAGTTTTTATGGTCAGTACATTAGATCAGCAGGAGGGTGAAACAGTGCATGTTAAGTTTGATGCCACCTGCTATGGCAAATGCTGGCTTCACACCCACTGGACAACAGACACCATTCCAGCCAATGTAGGATGCCATTGCCGACATCTCTATATTACTTTTCCAGCTTTTAATTTTTTACTTAATTTCTTAAGCAATCCCTTCCTTCTGTACAGTGCCTTCTTTACAACTTATGCATACCAGTAGTTGTAGACAGCCTCTGCTTGTGCGCAGGGAAAGGACAGACAGTTCTCTGAATGGGGTAAAAACATTCTCTTCAGCATCTAATTTCTCTGTCCTTCTTTCCTACATTTTGTCCCTGGTTTGTCCTTCCCGTACACTGCATCTGCCATCTACTGGCACATTACTGTAAAAGAGTTTGGCATCAGAGACTTAATTTCAGGCCCTTTTATGTAAGGGCCTGTACCCCAGTTCCAGTGCCACCCCTAGCTATTGGGAGGATCAGTGACACGGAAAGTCTTTCTTAGGCCCACCCACACTAGCTGAGCCATTGATAGAGGAACCTTCAGAGACTCTATGATTTTTCAGAAATGTGTAAGCCAAAATTTGGGGATTAACTTCTGTAGGTATATCCATAGGTACATAAACTTTATAAACAGAAGTTCCCCTAAAGTAAATACATTTTCTCTTCTAGTTCTCTTATCTTCCTAGCTTCCAACAGTTTTCTTAGAGGGTCCTCTAAGAAAACATGTTAACCAACCTTAAAATAAGCATTTTGGCCAACACCACATCATTACCTATACCTTCCCTAGCACTTCTTGCAAAAACAAACTTTATATTTGTCACCTTTATACTGTCTCAGCTCAGGACCAAGTAGTAATGGCTCCTAAGGTGGTGAGTATGACATGTTGACTTCAAGGTCTGAGTTCTAAGGGACAATGCAAAGTGTAATCTTTTCATTAGCACATTTTTTCTGACTTATAAGTAACAGTCACACAATACTAATAAAATAACTCATGAAATATGAAATTATTCATGAGTAATACAGGCTGCATCGAGAAGAAAGGTGTATCTTCAGAAATGCTGCTTCTTGAATGCTGTTTCTTCAAGCTTCTTCATTTGTTTCTTGGCAAGACGGTCAAGCCAATCTTTCAGAAATAAGTGAGCATACCTTTCTTTGAAGTCAGATGTAAACCAGCTGTTTCTTAACTCAATGTCTCACTTGTATCTCAGGAAGGACATGTTCTAGTCATAGGACAGCAGAAATAAAATTCTGTTTCTTTAACAATTATCTTTTTGCAGAGCAGGAGCTGCAGTTTGAGGATCTGTTTTCTTCTAATTCCTTTCTCCGTGCAAATACTCTGCCCCTTTCTGAATCTGCATATTGTAGATTTTCTTTGTTCATATGTATCCATTCATTACCTATTCATTTTTCTGTTTGAACTCGCTCTGATTTGATTCACTGTTCTTTTATTTAGGAAAAGAATTCGGGTATGTTCAGAACATTCACTGAAACATGGTTTCAATCATGACCTTGCATATGACATCTGTTATTGTACATAAATATTTCCAAAAGTACACAGGAACTGTTTAGTGCTATTTTACAGATACTTTAAGCAGGCATTTTTGTTACTTTGACTCTCTACCCTGTGCATTACACCTGCCAACCATTTCACTTCCTTGTTGCTGTAAATCAGTTCTATTTCACCTTGAATTAGTGCATTATCAATTTGAGGGTAGACTGGAGCTGAAACTGAGTATTTGCGTCATGCAGGAAACACCTTACTAAATGTTTCTCATGGCGTGTAGACTATCTGCCATTAGCAACTCTACCGTCAACGTTTTACTTCTGAAAGAATTAAACTATGCAATTACTATTATTACAACTACTGGTGAAATTACAGCTATCGGAAGGCATATGGATTGGTACAAAGGACACAATAAAAGAAAAAAGGTATT
>VZTL01005224.1:0-21043 GCA_013400535.1 Scopus umbretta
CGGAATCCCTCCCAGCTGAGCTCCTGAATTTTGTTCTTCTAAAATCTAGAACCCTTGTCTTGGTATTAACCTTCAGCATTCTCAGCAGAATCCCGAACTCCACAATGTTGTGATCACTACAGCCAAGGTTGTTACTAACCGAGATATTACAAAGCAAGTTTTCTTGGTTTGTGAATAGCAAGTCCAGCAGTGCTCATTCCTGGTTGGCACATTTAACATTTCTATGAGGAAATGGTCCTCTACGCATTCCAGGAACTTGATGGATGACATGCGAGCTGCTGTATTGTTCTTCTAGCAAATGTCTGGGTAGTTGAAGACACCCATAAGAACCAGGTTCTGTTGACCNACACCCATAAGAACCAGGTTCTGTTGACCAGAAGCTTGCTTAAGTGACCCAAGTGTCGCTTCCTCTGCTTTATCATCGTGGTTTGGAGGTCAGTAACAGATACCCACTGTAAGGTCCTGCTTGGAGACAACCCCTCTGATTTTATCCAGAGGCATTCGATAGGGCATTCACAATCACCATAGTTGACTTCAATACACTCGATGTTTTCCTTAACGTAGAGTGTGACTCTGCCACCTCTTCTTCCCTGCCTGTCTTTGCAAAACAGCCTATAACGGTCCGTCATGATCCCCCAGTTGTCCCACCATGTTTCAGTTACTCCTGTGACATCATAACCTTCTGACTGGGCACAGAACACCAGTTCCTCCTGTTTGTTTCCCAGACTGCATGTATTTGTATACATACGCTTGAGGTGGTTGCTATTCTGGGTCACATATTGGGAGACAGCTAAGGAACATTTGTCACCATGGTGTTTGGCCTGACTTACTCCCCAGTTGGTTGTGACGGCATGAGCATTTCCGTTTTGGACCCCACTCCCCCAAGTCCTTCAGTTTAAAGTTCGCCTCACCAAGTTAGCCAGCCCGTTGCTGAAGATTCCCTTTCCATTTCTAGACAGGTGGATTCCTTCCCTCCCTAACATGTTATAGTCTTTGAAGATCACCCCATTGTCATAAAAGCCAAAACCCTCATGACAGCACCAGCCATGTAGCCAGGAGTTGGTATGTATAATACGCCTATTTCTGGCTGCCCCCTTCCCTTTAACTGGCAAAATGGAAGAAAATATAAGCTGGGCATCAATGTTTTTCACTTGCACCCCCCAGGGCTTGAAAGTCTTCCTTGATTTTACCCAGGTTTTGGTTTTCAGTGTCGTTCATGCCTACATGAAATAGTAACAATGGTAGTAGTCCATTCTCTTGACGAGTTGTGGCACCCTCTCAGACACATCTCAAAGCTTAGCTCCCAGAAGGCAGCATACCTCTCGTGACTCCCTGTCAGGTCAGCAGATGTGTGCCTCCATACCCTTCAACAGAGTCACCCACTACAAGCACTCATCATTTCTTTTTAGGGTGTCCACTGTGTGTTGCTGGTAGCTTCCCCTCACAGGGAACTTTGCAGACCTTGCTCATGGGTGTCCTCAGCTGTCAAGGCTTTGTGTCAGTTTCTGATTTTGATGGTGGAGGGTGCAGGTTGATGTGGAGACCTGCTTTTGTGAGTCACCAGGGTCGAAGGTGCCTCATTCTTGGTGGTGTCCGCCACAAGAACATGGCTCTGAAACCACCTATGTATCTCTGTCTCAGCTTCTCTAATACTGTGCAGCCTTTTAACTGTTTCCTGTAGTTTGGCCACCTGACGTAACAGATCATCAACCTGTGCACACCTTACGCAGGTACTTACCTTTTCATCAGGAGAAGGGTTTGGGCACTTGCTGCATCTTACTGCCTGTATTAATTCTTTTCTTACCAGACCTGTCTGGGTGGATGCATCAAATGTCTCAGGGGCTTTCTGTGTAGGAACAGTGGTTTTAGCTCTGAGGCAAGTACCCACCATTTTGCCAGAGACCTAGAGTACTTCCCTGGGCTGTAGACCTACAAGCATGTTGCAGAGCCCCTCCTGTGCAAACTGCCGCACCATGCCCTTCTGCTATGCCATGCCCTTCTGACGTGCCACGCTCCTGATTGCTCACGCTCCCTAAGGGCCATTTAAATCTCCCGCCATTTCTCCTGGCGATGCCCACACTGCATCAGCCACGTGTCAGGCTTTCTTGCAAGAGCTGCCATCTCCTGATGGGTTCCTTTCTTGCCCTTGGGTTTCCCGAGCTCTGAGAACCCCCCTTGCCTGCCCCAGTAGTCTAGCACTGACCCAAAGGACTTAGCCTTGCTGCTGCTGTGCTCCTCTCCAACTGAGTTAACAATATGACACTAATCAATGTGTTTTAGAGGACTGTTGTACTTTAATGGTTCAACTCACAGGCGGTTTGGTGGCTCCTTCTCCACCATGCTTGAGGCATGCAGTAAAACGTTGCTTAGAAATCAAGTGTCTGTCACTTAGTATTCATTGATTCTAGTCATGCAATTTTACTTATTCATGCAGTTTCCATAACATCCAAGTGATAAGTTGCACATAATTTACACAGATAAATTACACACAGCTGTGGCTTTTAAAAACTTGTAGTTTGGGTCAGTACTTCTAAGTTGTAGCTTGGAGGTTTCAGCAATTCAAGTTCTAAATATTTTTCTCACATTTTCTTTTATCTGTTATATAGAACAAGGACAGTCTAACAGAAAATAATGGGTGATAAAATAATAATTAATGTGCAAAAATGTTATGAATTTAAGAGCTAGAGTACTTTAACCAAGCCATATTCTTCAAGAGCATTAAGGAATATTTTCTTTCCAAGACTTGCAAAAAGCATAGTGAACTGCTTATGCAGTATTAAACTTAATCTACATTTTGTATTAAGACATTCAGATGTTCCTAAAAGCCATATATAACAGATATTGCAAGGAGAAAGTGAGTATCATTTCAGTACACAGATTGTTTTGACAACCATAAAGTATATCCTAACTAGAGGGGAAATGTTCTTGTGCATTCCTGTCTTGAATTTGTGGTGGTTTTCATAATTGGATTTCTTTAAAAAAAAAAAAAAATCAAAGAATGAGTGCCAGCTGTTCACCATAGCTAAGACTGAAGAAAAAAATTAAAATTAAATTAATAAAATAATGGGGTAATATCAGAACCTTTATCTTCTTTAAACTAACAACTAGCACAAATTGATCAATTAAAACAAATTAATTCTACCAACTGAAAATTAATCAATTATCAAAGAAGGCAGAAAAAAAACCCTTTAAAATATTCATAAGTAATTGTTTCCTTTAGGAATAAGGGCATCGGTCCCAAAAAATCACTGTATTCCTACAGTGCATTTATAGCTGCAAAAACTGGAATGTTGCACTGGGGCATGATTAATGCTGTCAAACTAATATTTCCTTCAGAGTTATACTATATTCAGTTTAGTTTTTTAAATAATTTTAAAAGTTTTGGCAAACTCTTAACTTAAAGAACTATACTCACCAATGACAACAAATATATTCGCAAAAATTAAGCAATCCATGTTTGCAAAAGGAACATAGATTCTACTAGGAATTTTAACCATGGGCACAGTTCTTACTGATAACCATTTTCCTGAAAAAAAATGCTCAAATTTTTTCCTACAGGAATTATGGGTAATGAGCAAATGACCAAATATACAGTGTAATACTCCAGAAAGGATTGGGGCTTTTAAAGTTGTTAACAGGGTTCATCATTGGTTATTGTTCTTGTCTATTTTAAAACTCATAATGATTTTATACTTTAAAATGACAGTTTGTCTTCAAAAAGATTATTATCTAAATAGAAATGAAAAAAATAAAATAGCACCGTAATTATTTGCCATGATTTTGAAACAAAGTATGGAATTTTTTAAATTCCCAAACAGCTGAGTTGCCTTTGGCAGTGCCAATGACTGTGTTATTTATTGAATAGCTAGAATCCAGAAGTGGGAAGTTTGGATAAACATCCAGCAACTGATGACTGTGGAATAGTAGCGAATGTTCTCCAATACTGTAACAGAGGCGATGGTTTTGAATTAGACTGCCTGGGAAGAATCAAGGGTATGTCCGCTAGTGCTTCATTCTTTTTCTTTCCTCTTTCAATTTCCACAGAGCAAGAGTAGGTTTCTTTAAGTAATAGACCATATGAAACTGTTGCATACTGGATCATATAACTTGCAGTGTATTTCACTATGTTTGCCTATTTGTGACATTTTGCACTAACAAAAGAAAGGTTTGTTCTTATCAAGCACAATAAAGATAAGTAGTTTTCATAAGGTTTCATTTAACACTAAATTTCTTTATTCAGTCTTTAACAACACTGCAGAGAAAGCATACATTGGTGGTTTGTTTTTTGGTTTTTTTTTACTTCATACTTTCACTTGAAAGTGAGGCAAGGTAACCCAACCATCTATCCACCATGAAAACTGACTTTTATTGATCTGTGTTTTGGCTGGTATTTAACATATTATGGCAGACCTTGTTTCAAAATTGATAGAAAACCATAATTTAAGTTAAAAGAATTTTTCATATCTTTTTTTTTTTTCACTGTCATATTTCAGCTAGATCTATCTTCACAACTGATGCACATAGAAACTTACCTTAACTGAAGAAATTCTACTTCAGTTGTTTAATTCCAGACTTGGATCCTTGAAGATCCTCTATTCATAATTCAACAGACCAGGCGTTTAGAATAGAATTTGTGATTATGTAAAGTTATGGTGCAAGTTGAGAGGTTTGTTTGGGGTTTTTTTTGCATAACTTTCTTGCACAACAGCAAAGTCTGCAGTTAAGATTTAGAGAGAATGTTGAAAAGGAAAAGCATAGATCACACAAAGTGGTTGCTTAATTAAATAGGGAGGCATGGTATGTGTTGTTTGAACATTGGGATGCAGATATTTTTCTCCATTTGTGGCAGTGAACATTTACTAAAACGTCCATATACAGGTATGAAAACGTATGGTTTATGACTCAGTTGCTCAGTTGTTCCTAAGAAATACGTCAGGTTTTACCAAGGTTAAAATTTCTTGACCACAAAATATCCCCTTTAAATTGATGTGGCAATACAAAACACCCTGCTAGTAGAGAATTCTCCCAGAGAATTCAGAGTGA
The DNA here is from genome assembly GCA_013400535.1 of Scopus umbretta. NCBI lineage: Eukaryota > Metazoa > Chordata > Aves > Pelecaniformes > Scopidae > Scopus > Scopus umbretta. The sequence continues at coordinate 5,044 of VZTL01005224.1, forward strand.
TGACATTGCTGAATGGCATCTCTCTGTTGCAACACATGTGGCCCAAGTATTAGAGTACTGGAAGGATTTGTGCTTGACAGCAGTCCTTCACTTCACCTAGAGGCAAATCAGAGCAGCTCTAAACTCACTCCCATAATAACTGATCCATTTGTAGTGGTGTAAATGTCATTACTCCACATTAGAGGCACTATGGTAATCTCCAAAGCAATATGAAAAGTGGTTACTAAATAATGGCAACATATTCTTGTATTTGTTTAAGCAATTTTTTATTTTATTTTAAGTGAGAAAGAATAGTAGTCAGTATCATAGTTTGGGCATGAATATGGTAATAAAATTCTACAGTAAATGGCTAAAACTGCTGACCTACCTCCAAGCAGTTGTAGTTACAGGACACTGAAAGATACAGCAGTTGCATGCTGAACCATGGGGTTGTTTTTTTTGGTGGTTTTCTTTTTTCTTTTTTTCCTACAAATGCACATAGTGATATTGTACCATGAAAAAAGTGAAACAACAAATGTACAAATGCATATAGATGAAGAAAGAAAATTTCAGGAACCATTTTTAAAAATTCAGATAATTAGTTCCAAAGTTTTCTATGACTTTCAAACGACTATTTGTTCATGATAATGGCAAATTGAAAATACTGGTTAATAATATTAAGCTAAGAATACAATTACTATGAATTTGTTGTCATGAAGTTGAATACTATAGAATGAAATATTTTCTAGAAGTCACTAACTGCATATATGATACTCATTTACAGCAGAAACAGCAACTGATTCAATTTCTTACAAGAACGAGTTAACCTCTGTTCAGTATGCTTTAAATAAAAAACAATCCCCCCCAAAGTTGAAGTTTTCTTTATTGACAATTACAGTAGCAAGTTGTTGATGCTTAACATCAGTGAGCTTGATAGGTCTTCATAAATTATTATGGAAGATCTGATAACTGTGAAAATTCAGTCTCATAGTTGTCTTGAGACTGCTACAACTTGAAGAAAATTTTGGTATCTTTGAATTGCATTACATGTAAACCACCTCTCACAAGCAAAAACCAAATTTTTGCTAATTGATTTTAGAGTTTAATACAGTTTCACTATGTAACTGTTCAGAAAGGAGCTAATCATTTAAGAAAATAATTGCTAGAAAATTCTAGCTACTGCACTGTGTATTTTAGTGTCTGTATTTTAGAAAACTCATTAGTGAAACCATCTGTTCCTCTTTCCTTATGAGCTCTGCAAATTTGTGTGACTTCTCTATTTCCAAAATGTTGTTGTTCTTATTGCAAAGAGATTATTACTAACAGACTGAAGAAATCTTTCCAAGGAACAGAGATGATGGATATTTCCACGTGGTTCATTCTTGCACTGAAATGTCTTGTAAATCAGTTTAAAAGCTAGTTAGTCTCTCTGAAATCTATGAACTTAACACCTGAGTCCATTTAAATTTCAGAAATTCTTAGGGAGTTATTGGCCCCTTATAAGTGCCTGTCTTTGTTATAACCCTATGAAAATATCAATGGTGCTGCATCGTTTTTTCTTTTTGTTTCTTTTTATTTTTTGGGGGGGAGGGAGAATTGTTTGGGGTTTTTTTTGAGGTTGGTCTGCCAGCTGTCTTTCTAAAACGGGACACTGTTGCTTGGGATGAAAGAGGTGGGTGAGCCCCTGTATCACAGTCAGTACTCTTAATAGTCTACAAGATCACATACAGATTAGTAGAAAATGGTTTAGTAAAAGAGGGATATTATTGCTGTCTTGGTATATAGGCATTTATGCAGCAGGAATGAGTGGTGTATATCTCTGTGTGGTAGTTAAATCAAAAGAAGAGAAACCTAATTGAGTATATTGCAACATTATGTATAACTGAAGACATTGTGGATATTTTTCATTCTATGAGTTAAGTAGATTTGGTATGAAGAGCTGGGGGAAAAAGAAAGAAAAGGAGAAGAAAATTTAGGAGAAAAAAAGTAATCCCATGTTTTACAGCTACTGAAAAAGACATGTAGGGTAATGATAAATTTAACTTCTTATGTTGAACCTGAATCTGACAAAGCACAGGAGATATCATTCCACGCACTCTAAGACCGTCTCTCTTGTTTCTTTCCAGAGAAGCACATTCTGGTGATACTGGAGGGTTAGTAGATAGATTTAATGGATCAGTATTCAAGTGTCTTAGGTTAAACTTAATGCCCAGAAGGCAAACAGTTTGCCCCTTATTATTATTATTATTAGTAGTAGTAGTAGTAGTATTATAGCCACATATCAGTGTATTGATTCTGAAGAAATGTGTGTGTTTGTTTCTTTAGTGCTTGACCTATGTTACCAATTAGGCATGTTGTACTAGCAGCTCTCAGAAATTTAATACTAGTTTTTCAGTTTGCTATAGTAGCAGCAGCTGATGGGCCATGTAACGTAATCTGAAGGTCACTTGCTTTTTTGAAATTGATTCCTCTACAGCATGAATGGAACAATATTCAAGTGTGTGGATGTATCTCAGAAAAGAGAATATTTAAGACTTGCTGTGTTGTTATTTATGTAGAGCTAAAAATTTGTATAACATGCTTTTTGAAAGCACCTTTATATTCGTGGGATTCACAAAGCAGCACAACTTATGGCTTTTACTGTTTAGGAATGAATAAATGAAGGTCTTCAGGGGTAAAAGTTGAAATGACTGTGTTACTGTATTCAGAGATCAAGTCCTTTGCCATCTTTATCTTAATATAGAAATATTTATACATCTTCGTGATGAGAACTGGTATAATATATGAACAGGTGAAAATGTATGTGTTTTCATGACTACATAATCATCTGGTTTGCCCAATTATAGGACTGACTGACATTTCTGAGTTTTTAAAACCCTTGCCTGAAAAAGAGCAAATACTTTACAAAAAAGTAAAAGTTACTTTTTTCCATTCTTTGACTACCTTACTGATAAATATTTTATATGTAATTCAGTGACATTCAGCTTGCAGTCTTTGTGGTTTGCTCCATTACAAACATGGATATATGGCACATTGTGGTCTCAAGATTTTGAAAATTAATGGATAGTTTAAGATTATTTGTTGTGAAAATCAAATTTGTCAAATCCTGTTGTGGTTCTTGGCTTAGATAAATACACTGTAGATAGGCTTAACATTAGTTCTGATGTAATCACATTAAAATGCTACTATTTTATTATACCAAGTGAGTCACTAGATGCTTGAATATTTCTACATTTTTAATCCTGAGACTATGTTTAACTAAGACAAACATTGAAGTCCTATTGCCAAATAGCAGACAGAGTTGTCACTGTCTGATTTTGGCTATATTCTTTCTAAATAATTTACGTATTAAAAAAAAAATCCTGTGTCTGCTGAATCACAATACTGTGATTACTTCCATAAATATTGTACATTTTAGATTTAGATTTTATCACCTAATCTTCTGTATGTTCTGTATGTTTTAAACTTCTGTCCCAAATGTGAAATATACAAATCTATCCCAGATGTCCTCTCTAGGCATAAGGTAGGTCTGTACTTTAGGATTTGTGTAATTGGAGGCAGACAGTGTTGTTACTTCAAGATCACTTTCATATTATATTCCCAACAGTGTCACATATTAATAAAGTAAGATCAATCCAAGATGTGTTCTTATTAGTTAGTGATCTGTTGAATTTGCTAGTTTTTTTGGCAAGCAAGCTTTCATCATGGAAGACAATACAAGTAGACATACTTCAGATGTATGATTTATTTTAACTGGAATTTTGATCTTGAGTTTGTATATGTTAAATTTGCTTTACCACGTTAGGATTTTTATGGTTTTGTGCCTTTTTGGACTGTCAGCAAACAGATATACACACAAAAAACACTCTCTAGAAAGGATTTTTGCATGAAAACTTGATACTCCGTTGCTACTTGTGCATAATGTTGCAGACTTTTTAATTAATGTCCTCAGTTGCTTAAATAATACTTCTTATGAATATTTTTGCTGACTGCATACTTTATGTAATTCATTATTTGAATCTGAGTTTACTGTTAATACTGAGTAATTAAAGGCACAATATCTGGATTCTGTGCAGCCAGCTACCACATAGGTTACAATGTCAGCACTTTGTATGAACTAATCACAAAGTATTTACTAAAAAATTGCCTTGGGTTTTTTTCCCTTTCTAAATCACAAATTTGCTTATTAAGTATCTTTCCTTCTCAGTCCATGTTACTTTCTTCACTACCCTGATTTTTATGTTTTAGTGTTGTTTCTGAGTGTGTGCGTATATAGGTCTGTATCTTTAGCAGAAGACATGTAACATTGTGCTTTTTTCATGTATTCAGAAGGAAAATAAATAGTGTACATAAGCAAGAGACAATAATGAAGATACATTTGATATTGTCCATAGCTTACTTTACCCAATTTCAATGGCTTTCCCTGTTAGAGAGAATGTGCTGGGTGGGAGAAAGTAGTGTTTTCATCCAGGGTAGAAATTTTTAAATAACGGTGTTCACGAGAACTTTGGCTTGTGCTCATTCAGTACCTGATTATATCCAGTAAAATAGTTTCACAAGTCAAAGCTTAATCTTCAATAAATAAATAAAATAACAGTTTTTGAAATATTCCAAAATCTTCCCTAAAATAACTGAATAAAAGTGAATGGTGATTCAACTCACGCGAGATGCAGTCTTCTCACAAATAATTTGTGAATAGAATAAGAGGAAAAATTATTGAGGAAGTTATCTGCTGTGAATTATTTGCTTAGTTCTAATGATGGGATTATCACAGAGTATTTTTAGTTAATGTCAGAACAGCATCATTTGATTAATCTATTTTTTTTCCTACCAGTATTCTCTGGATTAGAAAATGCTTTTCATTTATATAAGGAATCTGGTGGGTCAATCCCTGCACACTGTCATTTTCCCTAGATTAGGGAAATTAAGTTTCCTATTCTAGATATGATAATTCCTGTTTTTTAAAATGTAAAAAATAAAATTTAAAGCTGTCTGTACCATTTATTTTATGGTGTTGTATGATAGTACAACAAATACATAAACTTGTAGATTTTTCTACCTTTCTCCAAACTGAGTTTGAGTATGTGTACACAGCAGATATGAATATAATGAATGCATATTTAGCTATCTTTAATTATCTGGCTTGGACAAGACAAGAAATCTAGCTAAATAAAGTGCTGCATAAATGAATGCTCTCAGCTGTGCGTTGCCATGGCTAGATGACTTTCAGAGTCAGTGTTTAAAGCTAGATGAGGTCTCGTGGTCTATTTTGTAGACAATAATTTCCTCGAAATTCATTGAATGCTACTGAGTTTTTTGATAGGAAAAATGTATTCTCTTCATAAGTTTTAAATGGCCAAATACTGAAGTTATCTGGAACTCACAATTTTTATTTAAGGTTTTTTAAAACACAGAAAGCACAAATTATTTTTGCTCTGAGAATAAAACATAGCTTCAGTTTCATTCTTCCTCTTTCATTCAAAGTTCCAGAAGCATGATTTTTCTACAGTTCCAGTGTGAATTATTTGGGCACTGCTATTCGTATTGGAACAATGGGTACCAGTGTAGGTGAACTAAAAAGTCTTTTAGCCATTTTGAGTTCAACCTGTCCAGAAAGTCATTAGGACAAAATTTGTGGAGGGTTAGTTTTGGTTTGCAAGATTAAGTTAATAATTGTTAAGTTACCTTAGTAATGAAAGGTTGTATCGTAGCACCTAGTAACACAAACAGAAATTTTGAAAGAGGGATTTGTGCTTCTTGCACCATACCAATTTAAGTATGACCGATTGTCTAGAACAATCTTCCAAGAGAAAGTTTTCTTTTAAGTGAAGAGTTGGAATGCGAGGATTCTCCCAGCAGTTAATTTTGAGCCACAATGTAAACCTTTGAAAAATGAATTTAAGACAGTTGCTGACAAATCCTTAGATACGTACACATTGGCAAGAGCTGCCATAATAAAATAAGCATTCACAGTATTTAAAAATCGTGCCTTACCAAAGAGATTCTTGTAGCAGTTCAAGAACACATTTGCCCCAAACAGGAACTCACTACAACAGTATTATTGTTGAGGTTTTATTATACCTTCACTTTAGTTCAAATTCAGTGCTAACTTTAATGGAAGTCTTCATAAAATCCAAGCAAATTTCATTTTTTATTTTTTTTTTAAATCAGTTCTACGTTAAATTTAGTCTTTCCACCTACCATTTCCTATTACCTAAACCATCCACTGGGAATGTTGAAAAACATTTTTCTCTTAATCTTTCCAAGAGTTCACTGGTGCTCATCAAACATTGAGGTCCTTTCAAAATGTAGAGATCCCTTTGCATGGCTTGACATAAAAATGTCACTCAAGGTAGAACAGATGAAAGTATGCATGCTAGGGGGACTTAAAAAACATTGGGAAGAGAAACAGTGTGATTGACATGTTTGAAAGGAAAGTAAACAGTGAAAGATTGAAAAGATTATCAGGACCAAGAAGAACCATTTCCTATACAAAATTGTTGGAATGTTTGGAAACATTGTTCCACCCACATGTCACAGGTTACAGTGTTGTTGCTGATGTTTGAGGATCATTACTGCATAGAAGTAAAATATTAACATCAAAGACAGGGATAAATGATGACAGGGACTTCTTAAACTGGATTTGTGTTGTGTTTTGTGCAGATTAAGATATGTAAGACTTTGAGCAATCAAACTATTTGAGATTTTATGTTATGCAGCACTTTCAAGGCCCTTGGGTATCTGTTCTCTTACTTTATACTGTAAACCTCCAAGCTAACATACAAGTTTGCAAATAGCCTGAGTGTTTCTGAGACAAAAGTAAAGGTGAAGCACTTTATAGCTGCCAAGCACTTAGCTGTGTCCTTCACTCTTTGGTCTTAGTTGTTTTTTTTCCCCTAGCAATTCCTCCAATTTCCTTATTAGTGCAAGACTGTCTTCTTTGGTCTTCATTGCTTATCACTTTTTAATTCTTATTATACATGAATTAAACTCAAAATTTTAATTTAAACTGAGATACACAGTATAACTGTAAAGTCCAAGACTGGGTCTTTGAAAATCTCAAAACTACTTAAATTTTCTCAAGGATATTCTTATTCTTAACTAATTATTATTGCTGGTATTAATGTAAACATTTCTGCTCTGATAGTTGGAAACCTTCTAATTCTCTGCCTAAACTTATTGTTAGTTTCTGCCACCTTGTTCCAGTTGTTACATTATCCTCCATCTCAGTCATTTGTTTGCATGGTATTGGACTGACAGAGAATTGCCTTGCTTTGAACACAGGACTTTTTAAAGAACTGTACACACTGTATCTCAGGGATATCCCTAGAAATAAAACTTCTGAAAAACCCATATCCAAATCGTTATCCATTAAAGTACAGGCAGATACTCAACTGCAACATCTAGTCAACGTTCCAGCTATGCTCCCGAACAGTTTATAAATACTTCTGTAACACTTACTAAAGATATACCCATCGGCCCCAAAAGTATGAAAATGATCAATATGTGACTAATTTTGACATGTCAGAGGCATGGAGCTACAAGGATCTTCTCAATTACACAGTCTGTATTTTTTTTTTACAGTTTTCTAGATCTCAGATCGATGAAATTCATCAAGACTTAAGACACATTCCACCTTTATTTGAGAAACCATACACTATTAAGTGATATTGAGATTCTATTCCCTGTATTGTTTCTTTCTATATGCTTATAATTATATAAGCTTAATTAAATAAAGACAATGTGAAGCATCCTAGAACCTCAGAGAGATATGGTTGTGACATGGTATCAGGGACATCTGACTGTGCTCATTCAGAGTAACAAGACCTCTTAACAAATATTTAAGTCTGGATAATATAATAAAGAGGAGGCAAACCTAGAGAATAATAAATACTTTGGAGTAAGTAGTATAATCCCTCACATTATCGGAACATATACATATAGAAAGAGAATGTGACAGAGAGATTTACTGTTTGTGGATTTACAGGCTATAAATATTCACATGTACAGTTAGATCAGCTTCTGAAATGAGAGCTTGAGCCATTGGTATAAAAACCCCTCCGTGCCAGATTAAGTCTTGGTGTCCTTGGTAGGGCTAAGATGAAGATTGAATGATCTCTACCATAAGCGTAGTACTAATCCCACTAGCTAAGTTTAAGAGGTCTGAAAGGAAGAGTGCAGTTTAGAACTGACCTTTCCCAGATTAATTACCAACTTCTGAACCTGATTATGTTTCATATGGCATTCTCTGGTATTAATTCCCTGAACAACATGGTTGAATGCATACGTACTTGTCAGTCTTATTTTGTAAGAATTAATTAATAAGACATGCATGTATGAATTTTAAAATTTTTGCTATTGTTTCCCATGTCTATTTTAATTTGTACTAAGAAATCCTTGCTTAGAATACCCTTCTGTATATGGTGGGCTATATAATGAAGTATTCCCTGTCTATCCAAATTAAACCTACTGTGTGCATATATATGTACATATGAAAAAAGGAAAAATTAAAATGTAACACTTTTCTTATTAGAGATGTACACAAGAAGTTTTTTTTAAATTGTTTTTCTTCAGAAGTTTAGTTCAAATTAGATGTCAAATATAATTTGGTGTAAGAAGTTTGAAATATATGATAGTCCTCAGAGAAAATCTAAGCACTCAGATCTCCTAGCCAATTTGTTATTTGCATAATAGTGAGCTATAAGGTTATATATCATTATATGGCAGAATGCCAGACCATAATCTGCACAGTGAAACTACTGAAAACTTCAGTCTGAAAAGCATTCATCTTAGAAAAGGAGTTTGCATCTTCTGTAAAATATGAAGCACATTGACATTTTTTTCCCCCCTTGAGCAAACAGAGTACTGCAATCTATTTCCAACATTCTTCTAAGTTAGCTGTGGTAGACACAAATGTAAAATGAATGTTGACATATTTGTTTAACATCCCTGAACAGATTAAACTACTTTAGAACTTCTTCAGTAATCAGCCTTGAAAAATATAAACTAACATTTGCATCCCTAGATAGATTAAAGTGTTTCAAAAGTTCTTCATTAATCAGCCAAGGAAAATGTGACAAAAAAACCCAGCAGCATGTTTCTTGCAGATATGTTGAATTCAACTTCTTGATAATATTAACCAATTTTACCATGCAGTGTTGTTCTTATTATATATATTAAGACACTATTTTTAAATGTTATTGATATAAAAGGTCTTTTTAGTTCATGACAAGTTGAAGAAGAGCCTATGAATTAATCTATTCAGAAATAGCTAATATCCATGATTATGTGGGTGTAGGATTTTTTTTATTTTCTTGTTCCTGTGGACAGTTATTTGTATTAGCTGCACTAGGCACTGGCATTAATCTTCACATAGTTTTATGAAAATGTCCCAAAGAGTGCTGGTCTCAGAGTTTTACCTGGAGTACGTGGGACTAGCGGGGGAGACCAGGCTCAGGAAGGGGCAGATTCTTGAAAACCTTTCCAGGAGTGAAAATAATACCAAAAGATGTGATAGATTATGATCTTTGCTGCTCAGAAACACTAAGTAAAATGGGCCAGCTTGATGATATCATGATTTTAACTTAATATGTTCATAGCCTATTTGTAGGTAGAAAATAGCAGGGCATTCTCCACAGCAAAATCACTGGTGAAAGTGAAAATAATATTTATGATTTATGTTTTGTATTATATCAAGAGCCTTGCGCTTAGGATATGATTTTTTTAAGATAAGCAGCTGAGCATTTTGCTTAACATGATGTAAGATATTTGGAATCCTAAAGACTGAGTGCACCCTCAGTAAATTTGCAGATGACACCAAGCTGGGCAGGAGTTGATCTGCTTGAGGGTAGAAAGGCTCTGCGGAGGGATCTGGACAGGCTGGATTGATGGGCCAAGGCCAAATGTATGAGGTTTAACAAGGCCAAGTGCCGGGTCCTACACTTGGGTCACAACAGCTCCATGAAATGCTACAGGCTTGGGGAAGAGTGGCTGGAAAGCTGCCTGGCAGAAAAGGACCTGGGGGTGCTGGTTGATGGCCGGCTGAATATGAGCCAGCAGTGTGCCCAGGTGGCCAAGAAGGCCAACAGCATCCTGGCTTGTATCAGGAATAGTGTGGCCAGCAGGACTAGGGAAGTGATCGTGCTCCTGTACTTGGCACTGGTGAGGCCGCACCTCAAATACTGTGTTCAGTTTTGGGCCCCTCATTACAAAAACGACACTGAGATGCTGGATTGTGTCCAGNTGTTTTGTATATTCTTTTATCATCATTATTATTATTTTATCTTTCTCTGCTGTCCTATTAAACTGCCTTTATCTGAACCCACAGGTTTTAGTTTTGGGTTTTTTTTTTCCTGATTCTCTCCCCCATCCCACTGGAGCGGGGGGAGGCTGAACGAGCAGCTGTGTGGTGCTTGGTTGCCGATTGGGGTTAAACCACAACAATGTGGCTCTTCAGGCCATGGTTTAGTGGACATGGTGGTGTTGGGTTGATGGTTGGACTAGATGATCTCAGAGGTCTTTTCCAACCTTAATGGTTCTATGATCTTAAAAAGTGAACTTCATTAAGAATATTTTTTACTTACAATACTTTTATTATCAACAAGTGAGGTTATTATCAAAAAGTTATGGATACGTTTTGATAGTTTTGCAGTATCAAATAAGTGCTTAGCTTTGGCTTCTTTTTATGAAAACTGCAAGGGTGGGCACATTTTTTCAGATGTTTAACCATATCATTGGATAGGTTTGTAAATACATGTGCTTGTGTCAATTATCTGCTAATGGTTTATGTTGTTGCACTGCTCGTTTTTGCACACATCCTCCAATTCTTACAGTCTTCCTTGCTGATTAGTGGCCTCCTAAAGATACTGGCTGGACCTTCATCCTGGTCACTCTATCAGAACAGTATTCTGTTCTGAAATAGTGGCTTTATTGAAAAAAGTAGCAGTTATGTAATTTTTCTTTTTTTTTTCCTTCTTTTTATTTTTTTCTCCTGTAGTCCCCTTCTAGTTTCTCTTCTGAACCTGCACTCTAGAAAACTGCATGAGATTCCCTTTACTTCAAATCTGAGGGTCAGCAATTATGCTGCAGAGTGCCTGTCACTGAGCACCTTTGGATTTATATGTTTTCTATACAAGAGTAAATGCTATCTCTATTGGGTTGAGATGTACCAGCCTCTGGACATTCATGCAAACAGTTGGCAATAAGAATATCCAAATTAAAACCATTTTTAAATGCTCTAATATGACCATTTCTTCACTGTGGTGTGATAAGCTGTTGCCAACTAGCATCAAAAGTTTTAACAGAACTAAAATGTCATTGATTTTCAGAGGGCTCTTACTACAAGTTACTAACTAGCAATCTGAAATTGAGTAATAGTAACTTTCACTTGATACTGCCATACCAGAAAAAACAGTAGGTTCTTAAGTTTCAAGAATTGCAGTGTATGGTTTAATCTGTCTCATACTTAATAGGCATTAAGAATTCTTCAGGGACCGTAGTAGGCAGTGACCTTAGACACGTAATTATTTTCATGTAATATAGTTATTCCCAGTTCAGTAAAACTATTTTGATTCATGCAATTAAAAAACCCTATAGGCAGAAATAAAAAATATTGCAAACATGGGTAATTTTGCCAATAATGATTGTTTAGGTGCAAATTGTTTTGAACTTATTCTAGCTGTTGATGATGCTGATATTTAGCATTAAAGTGAAGACATATGTGTATATTAAATATGCAGTACACATTGGACTCAACTGTCTTTTTAACAATTAAAACAAGACTATTTTATGAAGTCAGAATTCACTCCTTCTATCCTTTTTGAAATAAAACTTTGAAATGTAACAAGATTGTTTTAGGTACTGGGAATTAATGTAGCTAAGAAAGAAGGCAAAGCAGCAGGTATCTAATCCTAGCAAGTCACTGTTGCCAGGAGTTATTGGTATTTTTCCAAACTGAGCTTGCTTGTTATTTAAACTATAGGAAACTGATACAAGATCTAGTGATATCCAAAGGCGATTTGAACTCTTGCTGAACAACAGTACCGCTGAGGTGTATAATACACGCAGCAACTTTACACCAATTCATTAGGTATGTCAAAAATTTCTAGCACCAAGTAGATCATGGTTAGAAATCTCTCTTTAGAAGTAATTTAGATAATTTTTATTAATGATAATTTATATGAAGATTTATGCATTTTTAGGATTTGTGATGCTTTTAAATTGGGTTGGTTTTTTTTCCATACCTAATAACAGGCAAATTTAAAAGAGACTCCAAGATAGTAAAGCTTGCAAAAATGCTAAAGAAAAATCCCACAAACAAAACCAAGAAAATGTATAAAAATTATAGAGTATAAAAATATATAGTTACATTGAAGAAGACACCATAGTAGGTTATTTGAATAATAATTGATTATTTAAATGCAAGTTTAACCTCTGTAATATAAATATTCGTATAGTATATGTACATAACTCCTTTTCAGAAGACAGGTAAGGTGATGAATTGTCAAATTCAAACCCCTGCTTTTTAAATGCTGATAGTAATCCAGAGGCCAAAACTCAACAACTTTAATCACTACAGCTAAAAGTTTGGTTTTGGAGCTCAAAGGTGAGTTTATGGTCAGTATTCTAGTGCAAAATATCACTAGAAAAAACATCATTCAGCAAAAGAAATCAGATATGCGATATATACATCCAAACCTGCCAGGTTCCTAAGTGCCCTTTGCCCGCTACAGAATATGAATATTCTCCCATGAATCACAATGCTGGTCTGGCTTTTGGTGGCAAACAGAAAGTGTCATGATACTGCCCTCAGACAAGGAAGTATTAATGTTGCTGTTCAAACCACAAGGGAGGTATGTGGCCTGACCTGCTATGTACAATTTGGGTCACCCGGCAATCTCATTATGCCTGTGTGACCAGCACTGTGTGCTAGGTTGCCCTCTCTCTTCCTGGAATATCTCTCTAAATATTGCTTGCCATTAACAAGAGCAATCTGGTGACCAAGAAATTTCCTGTCTGTACAAGAGAAATACATGTGAACTCCAGCCTGAGGTGGCTGCTGTATCCTTCAGGGAAAGAGCAACGTTTGGCAGCCATTGTCACAGGGCCTCTGTATATTTTTGGTTTGGTAAACCCTAAAAGTCCTTCTTACTATGCAAATAGTTGGAAGCATGAGTGGACAGTGTGGGATTGATGGCACTGGTTCATTTATATAAGGCTGCCTGTAAGTGTTGCAGTGAAGTAGAGAATGCTTTAACTTTTATTATTACAATAATTACATTCCCGAATTAAAGGAAATTAATGTAAATACAGCTTTCATAGTTAAAACAATTTTAAATACATAACTGCTAACAATTAAAGAATGCTTCTTGAGTATTACTTATAAAGTAGATGAATGTCAGAGTTCATGATATGGCTGTCAAATTTCAGTAAACATAACATGTATTTCAATAATCAATTCTAATCCTGCAGATTTAGAATGTCTGTCCTATTAGATATAAATTAAATGCACCTCTGTGAACTTTCATTAAAAGCTTTCATTTTACTTTTTCTACCCTTTGAGATGTGATAACACTAGTGACTGGTAATTCTTCATACTGCCACTGTATGCATAGGGTGTCATTCACTCCATCTTTCTAATTGCAGTTGTTTTAAAATAAAAACTTCTACTAAAGAAAACAGTAATCAAGCCCAAATCCCAACACTTCTAATATATGTTGTCCCAGTAGGAGTTTTTTCTTTGAATTTCTAATTAAAAACTTTTAAGGAGAGACAGCTTAAGTCTTAAGCTGTCAGGTCTCCCATTGTCCTTGATGCATACTGGGGTGTGGGGGAGAAATAAAAAAAAAGCAAAGAAGAGAATTTTACTTTTAAAGAAGCTCCAGTTTCTTGAGACATTTGTATTCAGATATTACTCTCTCTTTCTCATGGGAGCACAGCTCTACTCTTCAAATGAAAAAGAAATAATAAAATACATCAGGAACAGTGGACCTCAGACCTACTCTTTCTCTCCTTGTCTTGGAATGTTATTTCCATATAGAAAGCTACTCTAATGGGACACTTGTAAATGGCATGGAATTTAGCCCTTGTGGAGTCTTCTCCAGAAATTGGATTTTTGCTTAAGCAAACAGCAAACCATGCAGCAAGGAAAAAGCTATTTATTTGACTACCTGTTGAAAAGCCATACAAAAATAGAATTCAGTCTGCTACAATCAGTGAAGTCAGTCTAGTATGCACTGAAAAAAGAATAATTTTACCTCAGTTGGATGTTGAAGCCATCTTTTAAGTACAGTGAAAGTTAAGATGAAATAAGTCCAAATTTTAAAATTTATTTATAACAGAGATCATGCAATCCAGCAGTTGACATTAAGCACAGATTTAACTAATGGCTATCAAAAACTCTTTTTCTGCTTGTGCTTCTAGGTATCTGTCTAGTTTATGGGGAAACTAAGAATGTACACAAATGCAAAGAAAATCAGGATATTTTTTTCTTCTTTAGACTTTTTTTAGTGTTTCAAAGCTCCTCAGTTCAAAGATGCCATCAATATGAACTCTCATCTCTCTGATTTGGACACTTCATGCCTTTTTAATCTGTGCCAATTAATTGATTTTTTAGTAGGAAAAGCTTGTTATAAGTTCTTTTTAAAAATAGTCCACCACAGACTTGAATCAGTTGTGTTAGCTGAACATGAGTACATGTTCATTGACATCCGGAGTTTTTATGTCTGGGGCATTCTGGATGCTTATCACTTCTGAAAACTAGGTCACTTCCTGCACATCTGAATCTAGTTAAATTGCCATAATTTTGTTGTGCATGGGTGGAATCTATGTGTCACAGTTTTCTTGAAGAGTTTTCCAGTGGTGTAGAGTAGTTCAAATACTAAGAAGTGCCAGTTGTGAAAATTCAGTTACTCTTGTATGATGAGACTTAAAACTGTACATGTAAGTACCGTTTTTTGTGTTCTGTTAAGATTGGTTGCATTCTGGTTGTGAAAGAACTTTCACGACAACACATTTTTTACACATAGTAGTTGATAATTATTAGGTGGGTTTGTATTTGGGGAAAAAAAATCTCAAAAAAACCCTACGTTCTCAAAGAAAATAGAAAACCACAGACTGAAGTTTGATTTGAAATCTTAACTCATTTTAACTTTTGCATTGTATTACAATAATATATTCAATATATATATTATATAATATTCAATATTATATTGAATATATAATATATTCCATTTCCTGTACTAACTTTTCTAGGAGACTGTTGTCTCCCTAAATGCACAAATTTCATGGGAAAAAAATCATTGTTCAATCTGTAATCCATGATCACAGTGCTCTAACTCTCTTTTAAGAAGGGAATTTCCTTTCTTTACATGCTTCTCTACTTCATTCATCCTTTTGTATCTGAACAATTCATAAAGGTTAATCACTCTCTACGACTTCTTTATGAAAGAATAAGATTCCTGTTTTATTAGTAGAAAGGTTTTTAATTTTATACATTTAATTAATAGAGGTGGCTGATGTTCCATATTACATCTGATTTTTCATTTTGCCTAGGATAGTATATAGTTAAAAAAAGAACATTTTATTGCCTTAAATTGTAGGATTTTGTCAGATTGTACATATTCTAGTTCTGTACAAACATATGACGCACATAATTAACAAATAAATTTATTGCAATGTCACTAACCCAGCTCACATAATTTTACTTGGGACTAGAATCCAGTTCTATAGAGCAGCATCCACTTTCCCTTACCTTCTCTTCTATTCCTTCCTTATTTTCTCATCCTTTACCAAGCTTTTATTGCAAATACCGTAAAGACTATAATTTCCTTGGTCATACAGTGACAACAATTTATGGGAGGTTTTTAGAAAATTTCAAAGGATAATGAAATTATGATTATATGTAATATTTTGGGCTACAGGTTTCAGTTTAAGTAATCTCAATAGTTTGTCTATTGTACTCCCAATTTTTAGTTCTGAAATTTTTCATTTAATAAATTTAAATATGTACATATATATATAT
>VZTL01005225.1:0-25896 GCA_013400535.1 Scopus umbretta
TTACTATTTAGCTGGTTTCATACATTTTTTGTAATTTAAATTTAAGTATTGCAGGCACAAGTATTTGTTAGCAGAAAAACAAGTAAATTTCTATTTTAAGTGTTGTAAAACTTGTCTTGAAGCTTTCAAATTTAGATATATTTATTAAACATTGCTGGCTGTCAAAGTTGGAGAGAAAATACAGACACTTTTTTTTTTTTCATTACAATGCCCAAAATAAATTTATACTTACCCCAAATAGTCTAAATCAGAAAATATAAATGTTTTATTGATGTCAAAACCACACGCAATGATGTCTTTTGCATTTTCTCTAGCATACTCATATGCCTTCTCAGTTGTCAGGTCCTTCCAAAGGTATTTCTCATCATCAGTTAACTGTATAACTAAAGGAACATCAAATACTTCTTGCAGCCACCTAATAAAAGCAGAAAGATTTTATCTCAAAGTAAGGTAAAATGAAGACATAAGTCACACAGCGAAAATATATTTATACAATTAAACAAAAGGATATAAAGAGGTCTGCTTCTCTCTTCTTTGTATGCATATGCAGTTATGTTTATGTGAACAGAATTAAACATTTTATTATGTTATACAAACTATAATGACAACTTACCTGGAAAAAAAAAAGACTCACACTTATTGTTTCCTGCACATATGATAGCAGTAATCATTTGCAATGGAAAAAGAATTCAAAGAGACTTTTTAGCTCTTTGAGTCAAATTTCTCTGTGTCCTGCTGCTGCAGGCACTGCATTACACTGTAATGTTACTGAGTCTCACTGCAAATTCCTTTTTAAGAAGAGCAAAAATTCTAAGGAGGACCACAGGGCTGAGGGTACAAGGAAGAGGGCTTACAATCATTTTAATGAAAAGGTAAGATTGCATTGTTCATTAATATTCACCTCAGATAAACAGAACTCCTTGCAGTGTATCATTGTGGCAGTTCCATAAAGAGCATTCAACATTTCCTTAGAAAAAAATGTTTTGATTAATACAAATGGTAGAAATAGCTTACTTTGTGAATATAAACGGGATAAGATGACCAACATGCATTGCCTGAGAGGATGGCCCTCTGCCTGTATAAAGGTAAAAGGACTTCTTATTTTCATAAGCATCAAGGATTTGGTCCATATCTCTAAAGAAAAAACAGAGAGAACATGATGCAGCTCTTTAGGAAGAAACATCTACAGCAGAAAGCTTCTATTCAAAATCTGAGTGTTTTTAAAGACAAATTATTTATAAATAAAATAGAGTATGTTAAGGGTTCTAGGAAAAAAAAAAAGTTTTTGTTTGTTTGCTTATTTAATTTAAGAAAAGTGTTGTCTCCTTCAGTATCCAAAAAACCTCAAAGAAAAATTAAATTATGCTCTGAAACACGCTCAGGTACTTATTTGAAAAGTGCTAGCTGCCATGGGTCAAAAGCCCATGCATGTTAACAATTAAACAATGTAGATGACTGGCAGGCTGGTGCTTAAGATTATTCCCTGGACCTTTTTTGCGTAACAATACATATGCATACATCATGCGGACCCTTGCTGAAATCAGCAGCGATACCATGTAAGCCCTGGGGTTCTTTGCCAATTCTGCTGTCTGGCTGCTAATGTAGAGTCAAAATGGAACCTGTACAAAGCAAAGATTCCCTGCACATTTCTTCTTCAATTCAGGATTAGTGAGGACACATCAGAAACTGATACAACCAAGGGTTTCGTATGTTGCCAGGGTGAACCTGCAGTAGCTGCTAATTTCAGATGATACAGCTGGTTTACCCTGGTGTAAAAGAACACGGTCGTTTGCTGATCATAGGTTTCTCCCAATAATGTTCACAGAAAGTCTACCTAATTGGACCTTTTTGAATTTTAAAACAAGAAAAACTCACCTGTGAGAAAAGAAGATTCCTCTACGTAGAAAGCGGTGAGGTTTTTGCCCAATAGCTCTTTCTATTCGATTGATGAGATCTGTGTCAATTTTACTGCTGCCAAAACGAACTATAATAATGAAGACAAAGTGTAAAAAAAAACCAACCAAACAAAACAGCATAGCTACAACCAGATCTTGGATTTACCAAGAACATACAGCCTACATTAAAATGGACATCTCCTTCTTCAAGTCTCAGGTAAAATGTAAAATGGCTAGATTTTCCTGATTCTTGCCTGGAATCCCAGCAGTCGCCTCTGATACTAACTCGATGCTAGGAGGCCCAGCCTATTCACAATCTGTAGTATTGTTCCATCCATGACTGATCATAATCACGGTTTCCTTGTAGCAAGGCTATTGATATTCAGAACAAAAAACATTCCAAAGAAACATATGTAAGCCAGTAACTTTGCCTCTGTAAGCTACAGGATAAAAATGGCTGTGAAGTCTGAATGTTCCTTTTGTGACATCTAAATTTTCTGCCCTCAGAACACAGGCTTTTTTGCCTTCCAACCCCAAATACTCTTCTGCAGACTTCATTCTTCTTTTATATGGCTATGATTACAGACACTGCTCCCCTCAAGAGGCTTGAAAAGGTAATGCATAATACTCTTCATTGCAATCAAGTAAGACTTACTACTTGGTGGTTTTGGAAATCAGCTGATTAATAAAACAACATTTTCAGATGTTGCCATTTAATTAAAGAAAGGTTTTGACAGGGTGAAATAGCAGTATTTTTTCCTATTCCAAATAAAACTGAACTGCGGAAATCTTTTATTTCTTCAGTAAAGCTTCCTATACTCCAATCCCAATTCTCGGACTGTAGTAAGGAGGTCAATGTCCCATGATTTGGACTTGATCTAAAAAATCTAGACAAGAATCTACTCTTTGCTACTATTTTGCTCTATTCAGCATTGGAACAACTTGCACTATTAATTATTGGGATCACCAAAGTATTCAGAAGAACAAACCAGAGACTCTGGATGTAAAAAATACATTTTATACGTACATAGTATCTACATCCATCTATTCTGAGTATCTTACTAAAAAGACTACACTGGCACATTCCCTGGTTGCAAGACACACATTCACATGGGATAAGCACTTTGGGTCTTCCTAGCTGTAACAGGAAAAAATCATTCCACAGGAACATATGCATGAGATTCGACAAATTTCAAATATCTTGAGTTTCCTGAGGAAACTAGAAACAGAAGAATTAATTTTAAACCATTCATTACGCAGCTAGTAAACTATAACTCATGTTGACTAGTATACTTCTGCCCTGTGGAAAACACCACAGTCACTTTGAATGCCCACACAAAATCAGGTTTACTTTGAATTCCCTCCTTATGCATGTTCCTGCTTCTAAATTTCAATTTCTTTTTTAAGCCAAAAGCAAGTAACATATTAAAAGCCTTCCTGCAGGGATATTGTAATTAACTGAAATGTCCTGCCAAAGACTACAACTTCCTACTAGAGCAGGTGAGCTTCTAAAGTTACATCCTAGCATACTGTAACGATCCTTAGCTGGACAGCATAACAGTTTACACCACTGGGCAACAGAGAGACTGATTCCAGTTGGAGGCTGAGCTCTCTACCTTGTGTCGGTTACCCAACATACTGCCTTGGGAATGCCAGTCAGTTTACAAAGAAAATTAACCCACAGGGGCAGCAAAGAATATTTGCTGATGAAACAATACTGGGAGGGGTAGCTCTCAACAGATGGTTGTGTTGCAATTCAGAGGGACCACAGCAGGCTGGAGAAACGGGCTGACAAGAATCTCATGAAGTTCAACAAAAGGCAATGCAAAGTCTCAAATCTGTGGAGGAATAACTCTGTGCACTGGTACAAGCAGGGGGTCAACTGGCTGGGAAACAGCTTGGCAGAGAAGGACCATGGCATCCTAGAGTCCTGGTAGACAAGGAATTGAACATAAGCCAACAGTGCACCTCTGTGTCACTGAAAGGTCAATCGCCTCATGGGCTGCATTAGGAACAGTGCTCCCAGAACATCAAGGGAGGTGATCCTTCCCCTCTACTTAGCACTGATGAGACACGTGTGGAGCACTGGGTCCAGCTTTGGGCTCCAGTACAGGAAGGTCATTGATATACTAGTGAATCCAGCAAAGGGCCGTGAAGATGAAAGTCTTGGAGTATCTGTCATATGAGGAGAGGCTGAGAGAGCTGGGATGGCTGAGCTTGGGGAAGAGAAGGTTCAGGGGCGATCTTAGCAATGTGTATAAATATCCGACTAGGAGAGTGGGGGAAGTAAAGTAGATAGCACCAGACTCTTCTCAGTGATGCTCAGTGAAAGGACAAGAGGCAATGGGCACAATCTGAAATAAAGAAAATTCCATTTAAACATAGAAAATCCTTCATTTTATGCACATGGTCAAATATGGGAACAGGTTGCCCAGGGAGGCTGTAGGAAGTCCATCCTTGGAGATACTAAAAATCCTACCAGGCAAGGTCCTGAGCAACCTGCTCTAGTTGACTCTGCTTTGAGTAGGGGAGTTGACTAGATGATCTGCAAAAATCTCTGCCAACTTCAACCATTTTGTATCATTAGTGATACTCAGCTCACCAAAGTATCGGCATGGTTAGCATGCAAAGCTCTTACTCATTCCTCTGCTCTTTGCTCATGCTCAAACAAAAAAAGGAATTCTCTAGGGATGTTCACGTCTAGTACTTAGCTAACAGAATTTTTCTTCCCAGAATATCTCTATGCTGCTTTGGTGTGTAACCACACACTGAAGTGCACGTCTAGGACAACCATTTGAGAAGAATACCCTTTTCAATTACATGGTGCTTTTAGCACTTTCATTTCTTCTGTGTTTGAGTAAACAAAACCACGCTGACAACTTTCTCTGGTACCACTAGTAAATAAACAGATTATAGGTGGCACAAAAATTTCCTTTATTGTAAGACCTATCAGATGTCAAGTTCTTGGCCGAAACTATTTATTGTTATTTTTAAAAGGGGGAGGAAGCAGAGGAAGTTTATCAATAACACTCAGTTACTGTTTCACTTCCTGAAGTGGCTAGGCTAGCATTCTTAGAAAATTTCCAACATATCACTTAGAACAAGCAAAATGACTCATCCACCAAATTCCCCAATCTGTTAGCAGTGTAAGTAAAAATCCTTCAACCCCACACACCACTGTAAGGTAGGTCAAACAGCCATACATATACATGCATACACAGTTACTGCAAAAAAGGACATTGTAGTTAGGCTTCAGCGAACTGATTTACAGTGAAGTCATGCTAGTCATTCGCAGAAAGACCTTGAGATTGTGCCAACACAAGTATTCTACTCTTCCCACTTTTCTACAAGACTTAGAACCCCCTCCAAGAAAACAAAAAAAACCCTTCTTCATACATCCTACATAAGTAACAAGATGATGAGAGATCTCGTCCATTTCTAGACTCTAACAATTATCTTTCTTCCTTTTCCCCCACTGACATGTATTTGTCATAGAATCATTTAGGTTGGAAAAGACCCTCGAGATCATGGAGTCCAACCATAAACCCTAACACTGCCAAGTCCACCACTAAACCATGTCCCTAAGCACCACATCTACATGTCTTTTAAATACCTCCAGGGATGGGGACTCAGCCACTTCCCTGGGCAGCCTGTTCCAGTGCTTGACAACCCTTTCGGTGAAGAAATTTTTCTTAATATCCAATCTAAACTTCCCCTGGTGCTTTTCTTTGCACACTTCTCCCTTCTCAACTTTTTCTTTCTCCTGTTACTTTCTGCACATACATTTGACATGATCTTACAGTAACAACACATGGAATTAAAAGAATGCTAACCCTAACAGTTGAGCTCCCAAAAGTAAATATATGGTTACTGCCACATAAAGGTGCATGTTCTATAGTGAGAAACAAGCTAAGCACACACCAGCAGTGTACCTCAGTTAAAGAATTTACACCGAGGTACAAAATATGGATTGAATATTGACAATAATTAAAAAAAAAGGCAAAAATAGTAAAAATTAATGAATATTTCTCTCACCTGTTTCTATGCTAGACTCACACAAGCTATAAAAACAGCAGACAGTAAAACAAATATGGAAATTAACTAAAGCCCTGTTTCTTAAATTACAAGACTTTGCAAGTTTTGTAACATCTCTATCTAAAAAATTTTCCATTACATGCATTTTTCTTGAACGCGCTGCATCCTTTTCATCCCAGCCAGTACTTGACTGCTTGATAATGTGTTTTGTGAAGGAGTCATTACACTTAAGAGATTTCTGAATCAGTTTTGGATCATCCCTGCTCTCCCTAATTCAGAAGTCAAGGCAGATGTGGAAAGATGGTATGAAGAATCCTACAGCCTGGTCAGAATTCTCTAGGTTCTAGTTGTTCTGCATCACAGCCACTGAAGATGCAGGTAGTCAGTAACAGTATCTTCATTAACATAATTTCTAGTAACAGCTCTTATACCAAAAAACCAAACTGCAAATAAAACATTTATTTTAAACTGAGAAGTTATTTGCAAAGTATTTAAGTCTCCCAGAGGAGATCCCTGCCTTGGACATTTTCAATTCCTACAGCAAATTCTTTAGACATGTGAATGCTAAGATTAGACATAAATTAAATGGTACCTATGATGGTTTTGATCGGGGTTTGTTATCCCTTGCTGTTTTTGTGGTCATTAGGATCACTTAACATAAATTTCTTAGTAGCAGTGAAGAAAGAGTTATACCTATGAGTTTGTCATAATCCACGCCTTTTGCATTTGATGTCTGTACGGTCCAGGGGTCCACAAAATCCTCATCTTCTTTAGTTGTACCATCGTTTATTAATACAAGATCTCTTGGAGGCAAGCCTGCCTGATAATCTTGCCCTGTTGTTGTTTTATACGACAGTTTTAATGATAATAGCATCCTCACTGCTGCATCAATTTCATCCTGAATAAAGGGAAAAAAAGCTGTTTGACTTAATGTACTTAAGACAGACAATTAATGTCCCAACCCTTCAAAATCCTGCATCCACGCTTTGACTTGAACTGCATTATGCATAAACTCTAAGCATTTATTTACATGTTTGCAGCATCACCGCCAAAGGTAAAAGAAAAGCAAACAGCAGGTAACTGTTTCCTGACTGGCAGAATTTAGAGCATCACCACTGCCAAGATATTAAAAGCACCTCTGTCTCACTTTCAATTTCTGCCTGAGGAAAAAAAATGCTTGTCTGCTTTTCAGAAGTATAACAAGCTTAACCTTTTAAGCACAAATTTCTAAGATATACAAGATAAATTCTTATCTAATTTACAATGCTTTCAGTGGCTCACCATAAATAAATTTTATTTTATAAAATAAATTAACTGTATAATAAAAATAAATATATAATAAAAATAATTTTTTAAAAAAATCAAACATTCATTACAATAGACAGACTTGAAGACAAACTAGAACAAAAAGTTCTTTACAACTTTCATTGTTATGTCTTTTCAATACAAAGCTATTGTAACATCTCATGCAAGCAATAAACAGATCAACACCTTATTTGACTCCCAATTTTCAAGGCTTACTCCCACAGACAATACATTAAGAGAGCCTACATTAAAACTGAGCTCTCTTTGCCAACATAGTGATGACAGGGAACTTGAAATTAATGGCAAATTACTAAATTAATTAAGGGAGATTAAACAGGGACTGTCAGTACACTTACAGAAAGACGTATTTGCTAACGTGTACAATAACACACAGAGAAAGAGATTTTAACACAGAAATCTAAAACCAGGACAGAACACAGGCGATATAAATTTTGCTTGAAAACCAAATACCTTGGATCCCATCACATAGCATGGCAACTAGCTGAAGCAGACTCCTAAGTCTGCAACCCTGTTCTTACTTCAGCAGCAACAACTTCACTCTTGCTAGTGACTACCTTGCTCCAGGTAAGTCCACAGTTCACAAAATGGACACAAATATTTTTTCTTACAAAAAGTTTGTCTTGCTACAATACAAAATAGATCTCTGAACAATCATATTCTTCAGCGCTCTTAAAAGACAGACCTAACTTGAAAAAGGATGGGCCCAAAACATGAAATGGAAATACCTTTGGTGCTTTTCCTGCTTTCAGTGCTCTGACTTTCTCTCCTTGTTCAGTCACTCTTTCAAACAGCTGAAGTGGACTCAGAGACTTCAAGTCACAGTTTGGACTATCAGCCATTTTGCCAGACTGCAAGATCTGCTTATTTACAATTCAACTAAATTTAACGTCTTCCAATTCTTTGGCTTGTATTCAAAACAGCAGCAACAACAAGGAGAACTGTAGGGCAAAAATCAGCACGTTTTATTCTTTCATGCATCTCTTGAAGATTAGATGAACAGAATAAGAATGTGAAAACTATACTGACCCCATACCTAATTCTATTCATATCAGATTGATAAATGTGGAGACATTAACAGAATGAGCTTGAATGAAACTTCATACAGAAATGGACTGAGACTGACAAGAGTAGCAAACAAATTCAGAGATCACTCTCAACATTGTTTGTCTACGTGTTTAACACGAGAACACCTTTTCAAAGTCAAACTCCTGACAAAAGTATAAGTAATTAAATACACATATGATTCAGAGCATCTCAGAACAGTTGGTAGAGGTTTTCCGATTCCTAATTAATGTTTTTGTACTTCTTGATATCCTGTCAAATTCTGAATGATAATGAGATTTCTATAACTATCATATGGAATTTTGTCTTAATATATGTAATACAGTACTTCAGCCCAAAGAAACATACACAAGCAAAAAGCTTAGTCATCTTCTTTACTGCTTTCCTCCAAAGGTTACAAAACACACACTGATGATTAGTGAGAAATGCTGCTTTCTAAAGAACAATCAATCCTTGGGTAATTAATAGGCTGCAAATTCAAGGAATTCTTTGTTTCTCAGCAGTATGTAGGAAAAATAACCCTAGGAGATGGCTTAAGATGATGAGACAGCAGAGAAAAACTTGGAAGTCTTCCTATGTCCAACATCTACCTTGATTACTGGAGCTTCCTAGCACAGAGCACACCCATGCTTCCACAAATGGGCTTCTCTCCCAGGCTAACATCTATAACATTGTATATATTAACAACAACATAATCTGAAAGTTTCTTAGCAGTCTATTAATTAACAGCAGCCAAGACTTTGGAAAACTACAACTGCACAGTTTACAGTACACTGAGACAGATAGTACAGAAAGTTAAATAATGCTGTTAAAATGTTAAGTAAGCGTACAGTTTCTGTTATCAAATGCATTAGAGTAATTTTCATTCTACATCAGAAATATCTCAATCTTCATCAATTCAGTTATAATCTAAAAATGTTATAAATAAGCTCTGCTGTACTTAATTTTCATGAATACATTGAACAACTCTTAGTAATTTCCAAGACAGGAAACTCTTGTAACACAACTGCACTGAATTATCTCACACTCTACTACATGTGCCACCCATAAAGGTGGCACAGCAATTCATGGTAACCCAGCAATTTCTTCCTCTAATTTTTCTAATATTACCTGATAAATTGTCTTCAGATATACTTTGGTATAGAGTTTTATTTAAGTCCAAGAAATCCAGTGAATCTGTTATCAGCCTGCCATGAGTGAAAACTCCTATCAACTGCAAAGGTAGAATTCCTTATTTTAAGAAATACTTATTTTCAAAAATTATTCACGCTTAGTAGCTCTCTGTACAAAATGATGAGGTCTTTAGAAGTACATATGCTGAATCATTTTTTGGTAAAAATTCAAGCATCATGCTGTTTAAATATTCAGAACTAAGGATAAAGAAGCATAACTTGATATGGCAAGAGAGTTTTAAAACCGTTACAGTTCTGGTTATAGTGAGCTTGCCATATTTACATAGAAGTGTTAAATATATAAATATATAATAAACAAATAAAGTGTTAAAAATGGGTAAGGAGGACACCATCTGTCAGAAAAACAACATTGTAAGTGAAACTGCAACTGTCTCAAAAGAATCCATTTGGGAACAATATCCCACAATGACAAGGTACACAGAGAGGCATATAGAGAATTATAAAAGAATTTCATAAACCCTGAGTCTGTTAAAATGAAATAACAGCGCAGATCCTAATGACAGAAGTGAACTGAGGAAAAGTAAATTTTCCATGAAAACTATCATTGCAACTTGGCCAGGGTTGTGAAGTTCTGCCTCATAATCTGGCGTGGTTGATTTATGCAATCACCCAAGCTATTGTATCGCTTTTTTTCTTGAGGAAAGTGATGTCATCTTAAATCATAAACTGATGCTTCTGTTACATGCACTGTATTCGGACGTGATAGCGACAAATGCAATGCAAGTCGAAAGAGCAAATTAACTCATACTGAGTTGCAAACAGTGGTGTGTTGGAACCACAGCATTCACCCTGGGCATCCTCTGTCATGCCGTGCCCAGGTCCACGAAGGAAGAACTCTGTGCCCACGTAAAGTCCCACTGACTTGCAAAGGATTATGTCTCTCTGGAGGGACTCTGTAGAACATTAATCCATTGCTACGCATGAAGCACAAATAGACTGAGTTTACAAGATGCATAAGTAACTGAAATGAATCATAAAAGCTATTAATAAAAAACCATGTTCATTTGGCTCCATTTTCCCAGAATTAAAAAAGAAGAAACAAAAGCATATAACAGTTGCATTAGCTGTTTAGCAGTATTTCAAAACCTTCCTTCTACAAAATAATCAGCCTAATCGCAACCTTGGTTATATTTACATAGTACATATTTAAACTGTCACTGTAAAAAGCCTTCACCTCCCTAGAAACTTGAGAAGGTTGCTTTGGTAACTTCCTGGTTACCAAAACATATCTATCATTAAGGCTTTGTTTGTCAGACAGCTGAAACATTCCCAGATTTCACCTTCAGCTGAAAACCCTGAGAAAGCTGAGAAGTGTATACATCCACTTGCTAATTTAACTTGCTTAGTCTATTAACACCGATACCATACTCCGATTACATAGATTAAAATAAGACTAGCGTATTATCAGTAATAATTAAGTTTTTAACCCATTCTCGATCCCTTCAAGCTTGATTATTGGCAGTTTGACAGTGTTATTTTAAAGAGGTAGTTTGAAGCATATCAGACAATTCTCTGATGTATTCCTACAATTTACTTACATTCTTTTATTTGGATACTAGTGTTTTCCTCTTTTTCATGGGCACAAGATATTTAACTGGAAAAAAAAGTATATAGAGTAAATTCATATTAGAAAATGTTTATGAAGATTAATACACATCCTTTCTGTAGGAATATGTCAGTTATATTTACTGGCTTCAAATTTTACAAAAGAGAAGAAGGTAAACAAGAATTATTCTTTGATAGAGAACAAATTGTGACTTGGTGTTTTAACCTAATTCCTGAATGTACTTTCTTCCCGATAGATTCCCTCCATTCAGAAAGGCTGAGACTGAGCACAGATATTGGAAAGCAGTATAACAGAAAGACTCTTGAAAAAGTTTGGAATACTATGGATATAAGCTGAGCAAAGAATCCCAAATGATGGTGCATTTTCATGAAGAAGCAGCAAATGTAACCTAGTCACTGCAACAAGAGGTGAGGATATTACGATTACAGAATGCAAAAGATACTGACTGCTGCCTAAAACTTATCTCCATTTACCTCAGTACTGCCCTTATTTGCTGGTGGAATTCAAACCAGGAATTGAGTAATTTGCAACATAGGTCTTTATCTTTTGAAATTCACAAACACAACTCTGAACTGCTTAAAAGAAATGACTGGATATTCTGCATTTTATCAGGACATTTCTCTTTGCTTTCTTATTGATATTATGAAAACTAACAGTGCCAAACACATTAGATACTGCACACAGACAGATTTGGAGGAAGAAAATGATACATGGGAACTTGAGAATGGACTACTAGGACATTTAGGACCAGCATCTCAGATGAACTTAAAAGCCTCAGTTTCACAGCGTGAACTTGAAAGCCAAGAATTGTGTGCCTTTTCTATCCACACAATGCACAGTAACTTGTAATGGGTACTGCTCTTGTGACTGTTACAGAGTATTAAATTGTCATGAGGCAAAGCTCAAAAATAATCCTTGGCATAGCTATCAGAAAACAACGGTATTCTCCTCTCTTTCCCGTTGGACGACAGTCACAGATCTATGATCATTTTCATTGTTTGCTATCTGATCTGGTAAGTTAGAGCCCTAAGAATCAAAGAACAGGGTTTCACGTTATGTTAAGAAGAGTTCTTTCATGACAACCATTGCATGAAGGCACATCAAGACTTCCAAAACCAGCAGGAACACAAAAGTACCCCCAAAGTTGTCATAAATGATTGAAAGAATGGTAATTTAAGTCTAACGGCACTTATGTTCCTGAAAATCATTCTGCCTCCTGGAAATAGAACAAAAAATGAAAAGTGAAATTAAAGCGGGTAGCATGCATACAGATGTCGTGTGAAACATGCCTTGAAAAGTACTCCAACACAGACTGCATTTGATAACAGAGCTAGCTTCCCAGTCATGGCAACCATCAATGTACGTAGGAAAATACAGAAAATGCATAAAATTAACCGGAAAGCTACTGTTTCTAACCCTGCAGCCCTGCAACACTTCCTTCCCACAGCCATGCCTGGGCAGGGCAACGCCACCTCTGCCCTCCCTGGACTGGCCCGCATTTTCCAGCGGCCAGGACCCGCCTCGTTTCCCAGGGAAAGGAGCTTTCTCTCCCGACGCGCTGACCATGTAGCCACGGGGGCTGCGGCCCCGCGCGGAGCGGAGGAAAAAGCCCTCGAGAGCATCGACGTCTCGCAAAGGCAGGGAGGCAATGAGCCCCGCAGAGACCCCCGCTCCCAGCGTTCCCGCACCGGCCACGGAGCCGGCGATAACCGCCCAACGAGCCCCTCTCCCGCCCACCGGGCCTCTCACCGAGGCCCCATACCCGGCCCGGCCCGGCTCGGCTCGCCTCCCCTCACCGTTCCTCTGCCACTGCCATTGCCTCACCCCGCAACCGGCACGGCACTCACGACTCCCGGCTGGGAAACGCGTACCACCGGAACCATTGTTTCCCCCAGCCCTCCCGCCACCTACGGTCCCCGGCCCAACGAAGCGCCCTCCACGCTGCCCGCAGCGCCGGCAGAAGGGCTCCCGCGCGCCCAGCGAGCTGCCGCCTGACCCCTGCCCTTCCCAACGCGCGGTCCCTGCGGGAGGGCGGCGACACACGGAACTGTTTCAGCGGACAGCTTTGTTTCCGCCCGGCGCGCTTTTAAAACCGGGAGGCGCAGCGGGCCGGCTAGCGAGTTCCGGGCTGCGCGGCCGGCGGCGGCTGTGCGGCGCAGGGACCGGCGGGGGAAAAGCGGTAACGGCGCCGGACGGAGGTGGCTTCGGGGGGAGCGGGTATGGGCAGCGGCAGCGGTGCCGGGGGGGAAGGCAACGGCCTGGGTGGCGGGGTCCTCCGGCGGCCGCCCCCGGCTCCCGTGCCGCGCGTCTGTTGGCGCCTGCAGGCGCTTAGCGGGCGCGTGGTGTTGCGCGTGTCCAATGTAACGGTCTTTGGTTCAGGGGGTGCGGGTGAACCGGTCGTGCGGACGCGAGAGCGCCCCAGGAGTTCTGCGAGTTCCCCCCTTCGCTTGGCGCCCTGTGAATCCCGCCGCTAGCAAATCCCACGGTCTGGTTACAGCCTGCTTCCCATGAAGCACGCTGGGGGTGTCCCCGCCCCCGCCTTTTCCTTCAGTTAGGGCGGCATTACAAACGTTGGGGTGCTGTGTCTTTAAAGAGAGAAGTTGAATTGGAAGCCTTAAGACGGCAGAGATGCTTTGTTTTTGCAAAAATACCACGGCTTGTGGGTGACGCGGGTGATGGGATGGGTTTATGCTGACCACGTATAACGGGGCAGTTCCTTTCCCGTGTCCCACAGGAAACCTTTTTAACCTGGCGTGTGCAGGGCACCATCCTGCACTTAGCTCTGAAGCCCAGCATAATTTTTTTTGTGTGTGAAAAGAAAATAAAGTAACTTTTGAAAGTCTAACCCAATCCACTCCTGTATCTTCATTTATAGCTTTCAGCCAGAGGTCAACTTCTTACTGTATTTGCTCTTTGAAGGTGAGGCATTTTGGCTGGGGCCTGTTTTCAGCAGTGCAAAACAAATAGTAACCACTTGTTGCAATTACTGAAGCGCAGTCCTTTAAAGTTACTACTTACTTGATCAGAGGTTTCAGTTTACTGCTAAAGCCTTTGATTTTCTGGTTTTGAATTGAATTGTTAGTTAAGTTTTCCTGAAACACTACTTAATTTCTTTCTTTGACACTAAGTGAAATGCTGTTTTAATAAATGAAATTGTGTTATTAAAAGAAGAGAATTTTTCCTTGCTCTTGGTTGCTGTCACTGTCGTAAACTTCAGATAAAGCCAAAATGTCCTGTAGAGGGAGATCTTGATGCTTTTATATGCTAAAATGCTAGTCACCTTGTTCCAGTTAAACATCTTGATCATGTATCTTGGAAAGGATCTGTGGGGATGAATGTGTATGTCTTAATAGGAACCTGTCTTCTGCATCTGTGCTTGGAAATTTCATTATAGAATACAGACCATAGCCTGTAATGTAACACTTCTGTATGTTAAATGAAGCGTGCTTGTTTTAATTCAAGTAGATCTAATTCTGAAGTTAAATTAGTAATTTTTACAAGTTCCAATGCAGTACTCCTGCAGCAGTATTTGTAGGACCTACATTTGTGGCACTGATTCTTCAAATGCTTACATGGATACCTACTTTCATACAGCGTTCTCATTTTAATCACGATACTTTTGAGGGCAGCTTCTTCACTGACCTAAACAAAGAATTTCAGTAGCTGACCTGAAAGTGTTGTGGGCTAAATTGGTTTACCATGATGAATGCTAACAACTG
Organism: Scopus umbretta; assembly: GCA_013400535.1. NCBI lineage: Eukaryota > Metazoa > Chordata > Aves > Pelecaniformes > Scopidae > Scopus > Scopus umbretta. The sequence goes on from VZTL01005225.1 coordinate 14,798, forward strand.
GACAAGGAAGCTAAGAAGGAATAAAATGTCTCATTTAATCTTAGCAATTGAAGGATAGCAGTACTTTTTGACTATAAATGGCAGAGGTTAAAAGATTATTTTTGCAGACACATCAATTGTTTGAATGTAGTTAACCATATACTCCACATGCTCTGTCCAAATTTTTGGAGGACACTTGGTGGGATTGTGGTGGTGAGTTATTCAGCATGTTACATATGGAGTCTCAGCATGAGATTTCTCTGAAAAACACTTTGAAACAGCATTCCACAGTAAACAAGGCATCTGTGCTCTTTTTTTTCTGTAAGTAAATGAAAACAGTGAATTTGGTGTAGCTTCTGGCATAAGCCTGTTCTTTAAAACTAAAGGCTGTGTAGAACTTGCTCTGTGGATATAGTTGGAAAATTTCCTTACGCTGCAAGACTGCTGAATGGGTCAAAAATGATTTACTCTCTTAGTTGCCAGTTGAACCCCATCATACTTCTTTCAAGTCATCTGTACTGTTAAGGAATAGATATTACTAGACTGACTCCAAAATAGTTGTAGCCTTTGTATTCTTATAAATGTAGATACCGGAACACTGCATAATCAGTTACCCTCTTTTCTGTGTGTGTGTGTGTGGAAGTGCTACTGCAAGTAAGGTTAAAGTGATTTGCAGTACTTATGTTGCACGCTTGTTTTCCTTTTCATGCTCATTTTCATTGTTTTGTGGTATGCAAATGCATCTCTGGAATGCATTAAAAATGTACGCAAAGTGCTTGGAGGCAAATGGTATTGCATAATTGAATGTACAGATGTGTTGTAATAGAGGAATAAATTCCATTAATAAACAGGAATAACAGTTACAGATTTTTTTTTTTTAATAAAAGCATATTTATGTCCTTAAGTTACTCAGATTGTAGACTCTGTAATAAATTGTGCTCTGAATAATGAATTCTTTATTGTAGATCATCATTTTGGAGGATTCCAGCACTGAGATTTCTGGAGTCTGCTGTGTCTAGCCATAATGAGTTCGTCACTGGTTGCTTATGATGATTCAGACTCTGAGGCAGAAACTGAGAAGACTGAAGTCCCCAATACTTCTAGCAGACAAACAAGCCTTCCAAGTTCTTCTGTGGATGGTGTTCAGTACTTTGCACCTGGTAGTTTGGGTACAAAATCTACATATGAAATGCAGCCTGCTGAGAACACTGACAGTTTTGGCACAAGCACTGTTTGTGAAGATCCTCCTGAGTGTTATGCACAGAATAATAACACTGATTTGACATCTCCTTATTGTAGGAGAGCATACTCTGGCCATGCCTCATTAAGTATGTCCTACAAAAACTATGAACAGACATCAAGCTATTCAACAAGCTCTGGAAATGGTGTTTCCCAGAAGAGAATACATAGAGACAGTACTACTACCGTAAAAGGAATTAGACCATATATTCCTAAAAGATTGCGTCAAGAAAATTCCAGTATGCCTGAAAAAAAAGAATGTGATCAGAGAGATAGCTCAGATTGTGATGTTAAGCTAGGCGTATCAGGATCGAGAAAGGTCTCTGAATTAATTAAGCCATATTTGGGATCGAGATATAAACTAACCGAAGTCCCCAAAAGCTTAATATTTTACATGTCTAAACACAGCGGCCCTGTTAATGAAATCCAGTGGTGTCCTGTACGAGAACAAAGTCACATGCTTCTCTCGGCTTCTATGGATAAAACAATCAAGGTAATGTAAAACAAGATGCTTTGTGGACCAATCATCAAACCTAAAAATACTGTATTGAATAATGATCTTCTGGGAATAACATCCTTGCTTGTGTGTGTTTAACAGTTCCAAAGTATTCAGAGTTAAAGGAGATGCTTTGCAGTACAAAGCCCGATGATGAACGTGCAGCCTAATCCTTCACTGTACCTACAGTCAGTGCCGTTATTTTGGAATGTGGTTTTTTTGTATTAGGTGTAGCAGTGTTTTAGATCTTAACCTAAGAAGTTGGATTTCTACTAGGTCATTTCTCATGGTCTGTGTTAATGCTAGGTTTTCATGATTTCCTACTTTAACATCACAATGGCCATAAGGACTATGATCTGGATACAGATTCTGCCTTACCTCATTAAACAACTGACTGCCAACACTGGAATAATATTTGGAGGAACTTTACCTTTCTTTCAGGCCTAAGTGACTGCTGCTGGAGGAGGATATATCAGGTCAGATGCGTTTTTCATCTGAAGTAGTGTGGCAGGTCTTGCATCCTAGAAAGTGTCCTGGCATGATCTAAGGAGTCTTCCCACTTTAAGTTTGTTTTGTTGATTAATTGCTCAATACTTTCAGTGTATTTTCCTTCTAGTTTTAGTGAATTTGGCTTCAGTTCTTTGTTAATTTAGTCAGTCCAATGACTCTTACTTTTATTTTAACAATGGGTAATAAAAATATTTTGTGTATGCTTTCCCAGATATGGGTCTAATGCCACCTCTGGGTTCAAGTAGCAGTCTTCCGAAGTGGGTTTACACAAGAATATAGTTTTGATAAGAGTGCACAGAACGTGTCCTTTTTGGTGGATGGCATGCTTCATTGTATCTAACATGTATTTAACATAGCAGGTACAATTATTTTAAAACTTGATTCTCAAATTTAGGCCTTTAAGTAAAGAGGCAAGAAGAATGCCCTTTGTATCAGCATACTTCTAAAACCAAAGAAGAGGAGGGAACTTTAGAACTGAATTTGAATTCTGATTTCATGTAGGAAAAAATATTCTTAAATTATCTTATTAAAATTGAGATTTTTTTCTTTTTTTTCCTTCCCACTCTTTTGCTGTGTAATTTGTAGTGGAGAATTGAGTTTTATTTAGTTTGTTTTTTGTAGGACTTTTTTTATCTTAGAATTTTTCTTTCCTTTCCTCTTCCCCCAGTTTTGCTATGGGGCCCTGTGAAATATGTGCTGACTTTGCATCTTTGGAGCAGTGATGTTCTTGAATCTTGGACAGGGTTTTTGCTTTTTTCTCCTAATGTCTATTAAAGCACTGATGCTCACAGAAGAGAAAACCTCAGATCTATAGCATGAATAAAATTTACTCCTCTCAGTTGCTTATCTTTTATCCTCTTAAGTTATAATAACTGGTTCTGTAGTCAGCATAACCTATCACACCATCAAAGGCTGAATACTTTGAACTGTGGGTAAGTCTTCCTTCATCTTCTTTTCCAAGCTTTTTTACATCTTTGTCTTGAAGATTAGATGGAGGAAAAAAGTACCTTTGTTCTTTGCAAGTGTTCTTTAATATACTGAGTAAGTTAAATCTTGGCTGCTACTTGAAGAACAGACTTAGAAGGAAAAGACTAATATATGCAAAAAGTGCTGATGTTTTTGGTAAGCAGCAATTTAAATTTGGATTGTACAAATACTTGGTTTAGTTATCTGAATTTAGTGATCTTAATCTCTCTATTCCCATCTGAATTACTATAACTAAATTGGCCATATCACACAGGGATATATCTAAAAAGACAAAAAAGTTGTTATTGCAATGTAAAAATTATTAAAAAATGAAATAATAGCCTGTCCGTTTTGTCTTCTAAGCAGAAAGAAAGATTACTTTATTTTTCTAAAGTAGTGTTACCACCCCTGATTTGAAGCAGTCTTTAACAGCAAAGCTGGTTTTTGAAGAAATCCAATTGCTTTAGGTGCCCCAAACCACGGAAATTCAATATAAATAGAGTAGGTTAATGTTGGCAACACTTCAGAGCATGTGAGTCTAAAAGATTAATAAAGGAATAATGTAACTGTTACAAAGTATATTAAAACACACTTCCGTAGTTTGGAAGGTAGCCTGTGGAGAAATACCTATGAATGTTTCTTCGTTCATTCATAATGAAATCGAAGAGTATGAGCAGTAGCATCTTTCAAGTTTGCACCTTTACACAAGTACCTTTCAGGCCAGTAGAGGGCACGGTTAGATTAAGTATTGACTTGATGTTATGAAACTAATTTCACTAACTTTCTAGGGTCATGAGCCCATAAATTTCTAATGACTATGGCAGCAGTCGCTTATCTTCTGGGGATTTTTTGGCTTTCTACCACTGCCTGAAGTTCTCCATTTTCTGGTGTAAGCATAAAACAACTGATTGAAAATGCAGATGTAGATGTACTATTTTTTTTCGGATCCTGACCTTCCTACATCTCACCTTTTTTGTTGTTTTCTGCCAGAAACACGAGCTTGGAATTGCTAGTTTAAATCCAGGCAGTGATATCTTGTTCCCTTTCCTTTTAAAGGGAATATGTAGATGTTCAAAGTAAATGTTTGTACTATTTACTTTGAACATCTGATTTGGATAAAACTCAAAGCACAGTCAGAAGCCTAAAATCCCTGTATAATCAGAGAAAGGACGCAATCCAGAGACTCAAAATTCTGTACTTTCAGTTAGTCATGTGAATAACTGTGACTGAATATTTTATGTGTAGATATCTTGGATTCAGTCCTTGCATTCAGCCTGTGCATTAAGACATTTGTCTTTTGAAGAGTCCAATATTAGTGGAGATTTTTCAGATAAGACAGATCTGACAAGATAAGACAGACAGATAAGCAGATCTGACTGACTGTGATAGTTTAAGTTGTGCTTAAATCAAAAGGTCTATAGTGGTATGCAATCTTTGTAGTATTTACCCAAACAGTTTTGCATCTTTTATCTTTCTTATGTACTTAAATATTTTCCTCTAAAATTTTTCATCACAAACTAAGAATTTCCCTTTCTGGGAAAGGATTTTTTTTCTTTTTTTGTTTTTGTTGTTGGCATGGAGAAGGAAGAAATACTTGGTTTAGTTATCTTAATTTAGTTATCTTAATTTCTTTATTCCCATCTGTATTATTGTGACTAAGTCATCCATATAGCACAGGGATATATCTAAAAATGTATATATAGAACTGATTATGTGGTTTCTTACTTTAAGTGTGTGTTATGTGTTCTGTTTAAATCAGTGGAAAAGAACAGTCTTCCTTTTATGTTCTCCCAGATTAACCAACAGGCATTTTACCATCTTCTTTATGAATCAGTATAAGTCGTATTAAAATGTTTGCAAAAAATGAGTTGATGTTTCCAGTCTGTGTTGACTGAAGAGCAGCCTAGTGTCAGGAAAGATCATCTGAAGCAGTTTGTATAAATATCTTGCATGTTTAGGAAGGAGTGCACTGTTTCAGAGGATTTAATATTTTTAATTAAAAATATATACTCCTATTTTTTTTTGTGTGTGTGGCTGCATTAAAAAAAACAAACAAACAAATGGTTTTCAAGTGGTATAGTTAAAAAAAAAAATAAATCAGCTATCAGCTCAGGCATATAATTCTCTAGAGTAACACTTCTACCAGCAGATGGGGCTCCTCAGCGTCTTAGAAAGGGATGGTAACTAAACTGTGCCTCTAAAGACTGAAAGATTTTAATTTTGCGTCCATGCTGTGTGTTGAAAGACCAAAATTAAAAGTTTATGCATGTGTTGCAAAATGTATGAGAAAACTTCATAGAGACCTGAAAGTAAAATAGAATCTCATATGAGAAGTGATGTGTATTGCAGATTAATTACCCACAGTTCTTCAATTCTGGAACATTAATAGAAGAATATTTCATGCTAAATTTTAAATTTGTAAAATTTGTAAGGAAGGGAGGGGGGGGGAAGACCTTAGATTTAGGCAAGTTTTTGCCCTCTATTTTCTTTGGACTTTGACCTTCCCCTTTGGAAGGGGACGCTGATAGTGCTTCCAGCCTAGATAGCTGGAGAAAGGGGCAGGAAACCTGATTCAAGTTAGGGAGAGTACTGTTGGGAGCTCTTACTGTGGCAGTGCTCTTCTTCACTATTACATTTCAACTGTATTATCAGTGGCTTATGTTTCTAGTTTAAGTATGTGTTTTAAGGACTGTGAAACATGATTGTCTGAACTGATTAAATTTGTTTACTTTGGATAACACTTCTTCTCTGCCTTCTGTTTGAGTAGCTACTGTAAATGAAATTTAGGCTACTGCTACCATTTTTCGTTTTGCCTATTTAAATAGTGAAACAGTGTTTGTGATTTTTAATATCTCATCTAGTATTTTTTGCATAAATTTTGAGTCTCGGCACCGTAATTAAAGGTGCATAGTTTCCATAGTGTGGATACTCAACACTTTCTGAACATCAGACCTCGTTTAGATATTTCTAGTTAAGAACCCCAAATATAGGATCCAAAATCACAGATTACCACTGAATACAGCTGTTTACCTGTAGCAGGGTAGATAAAAAGTTGTCTCTTGAAAGATATGTTTACCAATTGCAGAAGCCACTCTACAACATTCACATTGTTAGTGTCTTTTATTTGGAAGATCCTGTAATTGAATACAGTCACAGAGATGTAAGCATTTTCACTAGTTACTTACGTTGGAGTTAGCTTTTTAACAATTGTTTATAACTTCAAGCCTCCCATACCATTATTCTGTATTTCCTATTTTGTCTTAAAATTAACTCAAGGTAACATCTTTTTATAATCATCTATAGACTTTTAATTCTGTGTTCCTGGTTTTCTATTTAGAGCATCACAGCAGGTATTTATTTGTTGCAAAATATGTCTTCCTTTTCAGCACTGCATCCTCCATTGATGAACAGGATCAAGGAAAGAAAGTACTGTGATTCTTTGGTATGCAAAATGTATATTAATAGCACTTTGATGGGATGACTTGTAACACATTGTTGGAAGTTTTTCTTACGCGTTTTGTTCCTTACTTGCCTATTTGAATTGTATCTCCATTTAGTCACAGCTGAATCTATACAAGGAAAGCAAAAGTTTTTAAAATTAGTTTAATAATGTCTGCCTGTTGAACAGAGGTGTTGCCTACTTCTCATGATTAAGAACACAGGAACAGCCATACTGGTTCAGAGCAATGCTCTGTCTAGCCCAGTGGTCAGTCTCTAGTAGGGTCCGTAAGTAGATGCCTGGAGAAAAAGAACAAGTCAAAGGTTTATGGTGCCTTTAAGTCCTCTTCTGGTCTCCGTTTCTTTTCAAATCAGGGGATTTCTGAGCTCCAAAGTAGTTCATCTTTGTAAATTGCTACCTTAAGAGATCTCTTCCAGATACTTCTCCAGTCTTATGAGACTCTCTTGTGATCATTAGATCTAGAGTGGTATATTACTCGTATTGGTCGTATGTAACGTATGGATTTTGCTTCCTGGAGTGTATCAAGTACTACAAGAAATGCCATTTTTATTCATATTTTCAAAGCCTTTTATTCTTTTGTGGCTGTGTGTTTGTTAGAAGAAAAATAGCATAGTAGTATATTCCAGGAGTTTGTTATTCTTGATCCTGTTGTATCAGACTGAAAGCAATGGAACATGATAGCCTCCATGCATCCCTGTAATGTGTGTAGCACTGATGGTAGCAATATAGGTTTCCTAGATAGTGCTGTTACCCCTGCCTCAGAATAACAAACTCTAACGTTCCTGTTCTTAACCATTCTGCACACAATGCACTTGAAACAGGCAGTTTCTTGTTGTTCTGTCACGTGCATGTCTGTTTATGAAGGAATGAATTTAAGCTGCCAGTGTATTTCCTTTAAAGTCATGCGTAGCTGCCAGATGGCTATAGCCCTGTCGCTCCTAGGCTAGATTCAAACTGTTCACTAAGCAGTGCTAGATACCATGCTGCTAGTACCTGAAGTATTGCAATTCCTAGATTAATTTTTAAAATCTAATTGTGGCAATGCTCCTTTAACTGTAGCTGATGCATAAGATGAGAATTTGGGGAATCATCCTGTTTAATACATATATTCCACTTTAATAGAAACATTTAAAAAAGATCTCTCTGATATTGGTACACTTTTAATATTTTATTTTAAAAATAACAAGACGTTCTCCCCCGTTATCTTGGAAGTGGCAAGGAAATGCCCAGATTCTGGAGACTGCGTACTGCTTACCTAAATGTGTGAAAAAAGCATTGTCATTTTCCTCTTGAAGAGGTTACTGAATAGGCTATTCTGAAATTTCTTTATGATGCCTTGTTCTGACCTTCTTCCCTTGTCTATTTAGAACTAGGTATATTTTTTCCAAGGACTTGAAGCTTGCTGATTATTAAGATGAAATTACAGTTATTATTTGATACATATATGCATAATAATACCAGTTTCTTGAGTGCTCAAAGGGCTTCTTTGCATACCTTGATCTTTTTCTAACAAAATTATTTCATACACTTCAGTGAGAAGTATTCCCCATAATGCTTATTTTATAAGAAAAGGAACATCATGCAGGAAGGAATGTGCTTGACCATCAATGAAAGCTTCTGACTGTGCTTATGCCTAGATGATAATGCAAGTCAGGATGTAATAGCTAGCTCTCACACAATTGTTCTACAAAAGCCATTAACACAAGTCAGTGAAGAACAGTTCATGAAGGTGGTGGATTTTGGTCTCTTGGTCCCAAAAGTATGTGTGGGTAAGGGTTGTTCCACGTTTGGCATGTTAATACCTACATACGTTTATTGCTCACTGTTACATAGAGATGTATTTTTTTAATTATTTTCTTGTTTCCAGCAATGCTGTTGTCAAGGAAACAGAAATCCTTGTAATGCCTTTGTTCACTTTCTCAGAATCCACAGCTGGAGATGACTTGTATAATTTTTATTATGTTCTTAGTAGTTGACACACTCTTGTGCCTCAAAGGATTTTTTCAAAGGAGTATGTTTCTTTGAATATAAATAGCACCATCCTCATCTCTATGCTGTTTGATAGGCCATCGTTTTCATTCCTTCTTCATTTACAAGAACTAAATTCAGTGCTGCTTTGCATTAGAATTTATCTTAATGTTTTTGTGAAAACTGACATTTAAAAAAAAGGGGGGCAAAAATGCAATGAACCTCTCATCTTCTGGGTTAGATTTTCGGTTCTATGAGTGCATTAGTTTTTCTTTACACTTGGAAACGTCTGCTGAATTAGCATCTCCTTAAAGAATACTAGATTAGTGCCCCAGGTGGTCTTGCGAAGCATTTTTGACTGCTTTATGGCCATGCTAGAGGATGTGGCTATGTGGGAGAAGATGGATATTTCATGGCACAGCTAATATACTTTTGTTTCCCCCCAAAACTGGAAATTATTTAAAGAAAAATTCAGAAAATAAAATTCTTCCAAGAGCAGTAGAATTAGTGGAGCCTGGCTGTAGATCCTCTTCAATTTGTGTCTCCTTTGGAGCTTCTGCAGTGTCTTTCCCTTTTATTCAGCTGCTTAGCTTGATTAAGCCTTGAGGGAGAAATACTGAGACCTCTGTGAAATTTGGTTGACATTGATCAATAGGTGCAAAGCGGCCCCAGATGAGATGCACAGGGGACATGGCTGTTGTGGCTGTGTTATTACACATGCCTTTCTGCCCGCAGAAATCCAAAAGGATGGAGAGTGACTTTTGGATATCCTTAACAATGAGGTGGAAGAAAGGATTCTATTTCCTTATGTTGCCTAAAAAGAGTTTTGGTTACTTCTGTCATTACTTAGAGAAATATCAAGAATATTAAGTGTTTATCTGACTTTTTTCTTAGAAACCCATCTGTCCTGAATGGCTGAGATCTGCACTTCCTTTCTACTGAGAACTCTTCCAGCTGTTTGCCAAGTGTCTCTGAAATAGCCTGTAGCAGAGAAATAAGCAACCTTGTCCTCTCCCCAGCATAGTCAACCTACTAGGGAAGAAAAATTCAGGCTAGAGATGTCAATGAAGTAGTGTCTCTAGTGAAGCCTAACTGATAATGTCATAAATGAAGCCCTCCAATTATGTGTAGGATCTCTGTGGGCAGCTGCTGTGTGGTCTAACATCAGAATTTCACCTGAGATGGGAGAAATGTATGGTGGTGCTATCCCCCTCCTGGGTGCTTCAGTAAGATTGCTGGTGAAAAAGTCCAAGATTTTGGTGCTTGGAAAAGATTGAGCTAGAGTAGTTTTAAGTTCTTAAGTGACTCTAATACACTATGGGAGTATCTCAATCTTTTTTAACAGTTGTGAAATTCTGAATATTTTTGCTGTTTAAAAATATAAATAACATCAGTCTAACTTCACTTCTTTTCTAGAAGTCTAGTTTTATAGATGCATCTGACATATGCTGATATATATTTTATTAAAAAAAAAAATCTGCTAGCAAAGCTACAAGGCATCCTATGACTTCATTTCCTTACCTCTCTTGGTCTGTCAATGTTGTCAAGGAAACAAATTTTTGAGAAGCTTTGCTCTACTTTTTCAGGTTCTGTAGAGACATTACTTGTGATGCTGGCATCAGGAGTAGAAACAATTTGCCTGAAATTTCAATTCTTTCCGGTATGTTCACATCCTTGCTTTTTTTAAGCAGATTTTATTTTTAGCATGTAAGAAACGGCTGCATCTTTAAGGTCATAATATCAGTGAAGGTACCAAAGATTGTTGACATTTGATCTTTAGACGAAGCCTGATAGGAAGAACTTTAATGACATTTTGCTATATATTTGTGCTACGAAGACAACTGTTAGTTATAGATTCCCTTTAAATTAAAGGGGAAAGAAACATTAAAAAAACCCTTGTTCTTTAAATAAGTTTTTTCACTAATACGGAACTAATGACTTACCGTCCTTTATCATACATACCTTGTTTCATTGCAGTAATCCTCCCTCTTCAAAGAAAAAGCACTTTGTGGCTAGTCTGGAATTGTGTTTGATTTGTTTTCCAGTACGTATGTGCTGGCTGACTGGCCGGTTAGGTTATTGTGACTGAGCTTTATCTGCAATGTGCTTGTGGAGGCAATTTATTTATTTATTTAAATAAAACTGCTGATTTTCTTCTAGGACACATCTAAAAATGTAGTTATAGGAACTTCTACCTTTCTCAAATGTTTCAGTTGGTTAATGGATTAAAGATATTGGGCATGATGGTAAATGGACAGATAGTAAAGACTGAGTGTGCTTGTATGTTGTGTATGTGCTAACTGTGTAATACCTTGTTTTCTGAAGTCAGATTTTGGAATTTGTCCTGTTCTCTAGTTTTCATGTCTTTTTCCAGATTATAATTTCCTCATTAAAAGATTTTTTTTTCTCATTCTGAACATTGTGACCAATGGCTGGAATTGTTGTTGTTACATACTGAGGAAGGGACACAGCTGATTCTCT
>VZTL01005226.1:0-30049 GCA_013400535.1 Scopus umbretta
TTTTTTTTTATTTCCAAAATCTAAGCATACACATGCAAAATTACATTGACACTTCAGTGACAGAAAGTCACCAAACTCTGGAAAAAGGAAAATGTCTGCTATGTATTCTTTTTTCCTGTTGTTTGTATTCATTTTCATTCCAGAAAAGTAGAAACAAGTGCAGAATGTATACTGTGGAGTAAAGCACCCTAAAGGCATTTATACAAACCCATCCCCTTATTGTTCATTGCACTGAGAAGCAAATGGAAAGATGAGATTCCTCAACGAATGCAAAACAAGAGGCAGAAACATAATCTCGTCTTTTCTCAGCAAGCAGGCAAATCTCTTGCACCATTCTCTAGTGCTGGAATTGATCAGCTTCTGGATAATACGTTCAGGCTGCTTGGTGAGATGATTCTGAGTTAGAAAGTCACCAAGAAGCCACTCTGCAAGTGGATGAAGGAAAGAAAAGACAATATGGGGCATGCTGTACAGCAGTTCAAGGCTCTATTTTGGAAGAATTGGCTCTGCCGTGTGAGGCAACCGGTGAGTTTTTGGAAATTCTTAAAAAAAAGAGTATTTTATATCTTTTAATATCTGTTGGAAAGAATGTGTCTATCCATTTTCCCTTTTCACTGCAGATTGTTAGGTTGCATTGCAGGTTGCATAGGCTGGCTGCAAATGGTTCTTGTTTTGCCTTTGGTCTCCTAATTGTTGAAAAAGCAAGTAGAGAACAACAGCGTGTTTTAATTCTAAAATGGCTGAATACAACAATACTCCCCAATTTGCAAATGAGATAGAAAATCTCATAAAAGTTTTGAAGAGCCACAGCTTATCTTTTAACTATCATTAGATACTACCAGTGCTTGTAGCAGTGGCAAGGATGAAAATCAATTTTCTTCACATTACAGGTACTTGTGGTAATGTAAGAAAGCTTGCACAATTGTAACCAAAATCTAGATATGGAGAATGCAACGATTGTGTGTTAAGATTGTATATACTTCTAAATTTCCTTTCTTATTCAAAATTTCCTTCCTTACCCAAAGCCTAATTTAACCTTTCAAATTCCAATATGCAGAACGTGGCAGCTACTTCAACAGCAGTCACAATGAAAATAATACTCAAATATGAGAATGTCATTGTTAGCTTTCACTGTGATTGATGTGATTTTTTAATTTAAGGTAGAGGGAAGCAAATTTTCTCAAGTGAGATAACATTTTTGTGGAAAAAAAGTCACTTCAGTTAATAGTTTCTCATTGATTTCCCTTGTCTGTGATGATCTGGGGATTTGCAATGAGGCATGTTGGCTGCTTTGGATAGGATTACCTCTATTAAATAAGCATACAGCTTTTCATTTCAGAAATATTTCACTGAAACAAAATTGTGATTTAGTGAGAGAATTTCTTCTCCAAATGATTTCAAGTGATGTTTTTTAATATGAAACACATTTTTTGGGGAAGGATACTGTTGGTTGTATTATTCTCCATTTTTAAACTATTCTGTACACTCCCTGTTCCTTGTACTTCAATCGTTGTGCATTAAGTGGCTTCTCAGCATCTCACGTTCTCTTCCATGCTGATCTATTTCTCTTCTTGCTCTGTCTAATTTTCCCTCATATATTTTTGAAGGACAAAATCTTCATTCATGTAAGTTTTAATAGGTAGCTTTTCTGAATAGAGAGTTCACTGAGATGCAGACTTCCCCAAACCAGGAATTACAATTAATGACCCAAAGCAAACTTAATTCTGCCTGTTCAGAGCCAGAAGCTGCACTGGGGAATTTGCAAAACCTCCTTATGTGCTTATTGTGCAAACACTGAGTCATGAAGGCACTCCATCTGCAGTTACACAAGGAGAAATCCAGGTGGATCATCCACCTATGCAAAGGGCAGATCAGGACCTTGTGAAACTGAAGAGAGAAGCATCTCCTGAAAGATCTGATGTGCTTCAGCTCTGTATTATATTGTGTAGATCTAGCTGTAGAATGTAATTGTTGTCTTATGGTTATTTATCAGCTGTTAGCACTAGAAGACAAGCGTGGTCTGTTGAACTAACGATGTGTCATGAGTGTCATGTGGCATTAGTTGATATCACACAGTGAAAGGGCTGTGAAAGACCCAAGTGTTCTGTAAAGAGTAGGTGTTTTGACTGAAACTCAGACAGGTATCAGCACTTCTTATTAACATGGTTCAAGGGCAGCACAGGGTAATATGTATGTTTGGACATCAGCTGGAGTTTGAAATTGCAGTTGTGTAGAAGATACCTTCTCATTTCTGTTTGCAGAAGCTTTTGCTTCTGAAGTACAGTTCTGGAAGCTCAGGAGTTAAGTAATAGAGTTTCCTGGTAGTATGTAAGTTTTCTATAATTTCTTACGCATTTCTATGCATTTCTTAACTACTGTTTATATAGTATTTATTACCATCCAAATTTGCATCTAGGTAAAGGATGAAATGTGATTCCCAAATTCTCTTGTACCCTAATTTAGAGGAGAATTGGGATTATAATCATGTTGTGAAATGCTTGGAGTGTGTAGTTGCTAATACAGCTATTAGGAGAAAACAGAAATGTAGCCTATCCTAAAACTATGCCTTTTTAAAAAAAGTTGCTATTATTAATCATTTTCATTTTGGATTAATGTTAAGCATGAGAGAAAATGCTGGTATAATTCTTGCTCTTCATCTGCCCCTACACTGAGTGTCATCTTTGCCCTGCTTCTGCCCTTTACAGTTCACACGCCTTTTTTTACCACTTTAAAGGATATAAACATCTGTAAAAGTTGCTTACTGCTGACTACCCTCTGTTTTGCACATGTATGTTTTTGCACCAGTGCAAAAAAAAAAACCAAAACCAAAACCCCCCAGAGAATGGTTACATGGTTGCTGTTGTTGCTACCCAGGCAGTGGCTGAGATGGTAGTAAGGACAGCTGCAGCAGACTATGGAGATAATTATTCTGGAGATAAATGGAAAATGGGGAAATGTATTACTTTATTATTTGGTCTACTTCTCCAGAGACATTTAATAAAATCTGTTCCATCCCTCTGGGAAGGCCTTTGTAATGATTAAAAGTGTTCAAGTCTATCCCTTCTCTGCTTTGTATTTATGTAGCACACATAAATCCCTCTTACCAACATATTTAATCCCTTGCATTTTTTTGCTTGAAACCTCCTCACTAATTACAAATAACATTAGATTTCCTTCACCAAAGAGGTACTCTCACCAGTAAGTGTCCTAGTGAAATGCTGTTCCAAATTCACATCCTTTATAGTAAAGTCTAGACTTAGCTCTATACAGTAAGACTAGCTTTTTTTATTAACAGTTTGGATACTGGTGACTGAGCCCATAGGTAAACTGATTTCTGTTCCTCCCACATCATGAGTCCTTGTTAAATATAACTGAGAACCTCAAGGTTTTTTGGTTGGTAGGTAACAACCAATGACTTATTTTGACCATGGGTCCCGTCCTAGGCTTTCAGAAGTAGAGCTGCTTGGAATTAGCTGTGGTGGCTTCTCACCGTGGTTTTATTTACGTGACTTCCTGTTTTGTCCTGGCTGTTTTACTTGAAGAGCAAAAAGCTAGCAATTATTTTAGTGCCCAGAGCTCACAAGTGTGATTCTGGATACTGCGCAATGGACTTGAAAGCTGTTGAGAAAACCACGCATTCAGTTTCTTTATTTATGCTTTATCTGCTTGCAAGGAGTAAAGGAAGTCCCTGGTAAAAGTCCAGTACAGTAGGACAGAGAGAGAACAGAAGAGCTGGCTTGAAATGAGAAGACTTTGGTTAGTCCTCAAGTTCCCCAGAGATGATCCCCATGATACAGAATCTCAAATGGCTTCTCCAGCTTACAGAAAGATGAGTAGGAACAAAGAAGGGCAGATGATAAGTAACTCTATCCTATCTAGGGGGCATTATCAAGTGAATACCTAAATACACTTACAGGTCTGCTCACAGGTGTCAGAGCCCTGATGGCACTGTTAGGTCTTAATGGCCCTGAAGGGCGTCACCTGGGGCCTCCACCTACACACCCAGCCCTACCCCTGTTTAAACTCAGTCTGGGGCCATTAGTAGGAGTGGCAGTCTCTGGCCTAGCTGCCCCTTCCCATAGGCTCTGCTAGTGATTTCAGGACTGTGTCTGGCCCTGGCTGCTCTCACTGTGTGTGACCATGGCCAGCGGGTTAGCTTCCTGGCTTGATCTTAGGCCTATCTCATCGCTGTGGACTCACCTGGAGATCCAGACTCTCATTTGGACCTGGCTGCCATTGCCCAACCTGCTTGCCTTGGTAGGGTACCGCAGGACAGCTGCTGCCTGACAAGGACCTGGCTGGCCTGGCATCCCCTTTGGCTCCCTGCCCTTTAGGGAGCAGCTGGCTGCTGCTGTGCCCTGGTGGCCAGGTTGCCTTCAGCCCGGGGGTGAGCACCAGGGAGCCCAGCCTGTGGCTGCCCAGAGCCTTCCCCTACAAACCCCCTCCCAAGCTCTGGCCTCCCACAGACCTGATCCCTTCTGTGAGCTTCTTGGGGGACCTTCCCCTGGCACTGGGCTGGGGAGGTGGCAGTGTGTCTTCAGGGGCAGCCTTGATCCTTTCCAGCCCCTCATGGGCAGGCTGGTGACACCTCCTCCAAGTCTCTTCTGCAGTGTCCCTTTCCTCATCTGCTGTACCTGTCTTCCCACCAAAATAGCCCACTGAAATCACGGCACTACTCCGCAGCATGGCCCCTCCAATCCCAGATGGCAGGTATATTGATGAACATGCCAAGGAAGGCAGGCTGCTGCCAGGGCCCTGGGAGCACTGCTAAGCCTTAATGGCCCTCACCTGGGGCTCCAGCTGGGTGCAGGGCTCAGCTGAAATGGGGCTTCTGCCTCAGCTCCTGCCTGGGTGAAGTCAGAGGAGCACCACTCTCCAGCTCAGCTTTTGTGCTTGGCCACTGGTCTTTCTGGCTTGACTGTGGTCCTGCCTCATCACTAGGACCTTGCCTGAGGATCAGGACTCCTGGTTGAGGCTGGCTGTGATGGCTTGGACTGCCCTACTCACCTGGTGGGGGCTGGTGGGACATGTTCCCCAGCTGGCGAGACCCCTGCCCTGCTGGGAGGTGTTAGTGTGCGCAGCTTTTAGGGAGCAGCTGGCCCTCGCTGCTCCCTGAAAATTTGAAAGCACCAGGCCTTGCTTTTGTTTTTTGTTTGGCTCCTGCTGAGTTTGGAGCATGTGCAGTTTAGATAAATAGCAGTTTTCCTAAATTTCAGGAAGCCTTTTTTTCCTTGTCTGGTGTTCAGCAGAGCAGGCCTTTTCCACAGGGAAGACTTTGCCATTGGATTTTGTTCTTAAGCTTTATGTTACTTTTCTCAGGTATTTTTCTAACATACCCAAGTTTAGGAATCACTTCCTCAGCAGGGCTTGATTCAACTCAGTTTAGAAATAAAAATCCTCAATAGCCTTCAGAGAGGTTAATAGCCTCTAATGGGAGATCTTTAATGTGGTTCTTTGTCATTGCTACTACGCTTCTGCTACCGAGTTCAGTATTCACCCTTTCCTAGCACTTTTATCAGTGAATCTCGAAGTCTTTTGAAAGTTGACTGAACGTCCGGGAAGGACAAGGAGGTATGCCACCAGGCAGGGTTCAGGAAAGCAGGCTTCAGGGGAGCATGAGGAGTCGCAGTAAGGTGCAGAATGCCGCTGGCTTCTCAGGAGGCTCAAGCATGGGAAAGCTGGATGTCACTGTCAGCGTGTTGTCAGAGTCACTGTGTTGGCCAGAGGGAAATATCTACAAACAATATAAATAGAAGAAGTGAAAACTGCTTTTGTACTCTGAAAACAGTGTATCTGGCAAAGTTATAAATTTTATTTTAAATAGAAGTCTTAATTACTAACTTGCTTTTAATCATCTTATTTTCCCTTAAGTAATTGCAGAGGGGATATATATTTTTTTTTGTCAAAAGAGATATGGATTTTGATGATTTGTTCCCAAATCCTGTTTTTTACAGTACTGATGATATTTCGAATTCCATTTTCAGGTCCTGTCTCTCACTGAAATACTCTGGCCATGTGTCCTCTTCTTGATTCTGGCTGCAATCCGCTTCCAGGAGCCCCCAAAATACAAGGAAAACTGTATGTTTTGTTTCTCCTGTGTTCTATTTCAGTTGCCTCTGCTTGTAGAAGTATTTAGGAAATATTAAAGATATCCTAGAAGGGGAGATTTAAATGTAGTGGAGTCAATAGAAAGAATCCTACAGTGAGATTCAGTCTTTTCTAGCTGTGGATCTGAGCAAGTCATTTTTAGGTGGGAAAGAAATATGAAGTTCAAGGTCTCATTTTTCAGACTGGTTTTAGATGTCTACTTTGGAGTAAGGTGGATTACTTGGGTTTTAGTTGTTCTTATTGCTTTTTATTGAGTAATGGAGTTTATATGACTGGCTCAGAGGTAGATAATTATGCAGTAGATATTAACAGTTAGACAAGACGAATCTTACCCCTGCCTATTTCCTGGGATTTAGAATGAACATTTTGTAAATAACAAATTCTTCCACTTCCATCTACACTTCAAAACTTGTTATAACTACCTCCAGCTTATCCGTCTTATAAAGTTCTTTTTGCTTTTATCTGGTCAAATGTTAACTTCATCAGAAAAGAATGACTTGTGATATTATAGTCTATGCAGTTTATTATTCTGTTATTCACAGATGTCAGTAAGCTGGGGATAAACCAGCTTTAGCAGTATGAGAAATCAAATTGGTAAAACAATTTTAGATTTGTAGAGTGAAACATCTGGAGGGAATCTAGCCTGCACTATATGCATTTACTTTAGACTAGCTCTAGTCTGGACCAAGGATGCAATGCATACTAATAGTTCGAGTACATTAAGTGTGCTCTTGGAGTACATCTTCTATTTTGTTTTAGCAGAAAGGGATGCAGTGTACATGCTCAGAGAGCTGTCTACAAAGTGAACTAGAGTGTCTTAAAAAATAACTCATCTGAAAATGGCATTGGTCGTTCACAGTGACCACTATTTTATACATCAGGGACAGTTCATCTGGGAATGTCCTTTCAAGTATTTTTTGACTTTAGCTGTTTTAAACAAAGAGATGAAGTTAAGTAGGAACCCTATAGCTATTCCTTGTGTTTCAAAATAAGCAAAAGGTTGATCTATATTTTGAAGTTTCAATTCTCAGAACTATGGAGAAACATGGATAAATTCCAAAGATATGGAAAAGTTGCTGTTTAGACAGTCTTGATGGATGTACATCCAGACATTGCTGAATACCAGGTCCTTCATCTCTTGAAAGCCTGGGAGAAAAGAGGAAATACTATTTTGTGAAGAAGTCTATATTCTAATCTAGGTCACAAGTCATTTTGGGCAGAGTTTGCTGCTGCTTGGTTTCAGGTTACTTAGAAGCTCGAGATTTACCAAGTCGGGGCCTTTATCCTTTCATGCGGACCCTTTTCTGTAATGTTGGTTCAAGATGCAAGAAGACTAGTTACACAACACAGAAAAACAACCGCTTACGGTAAGTTATGCGAATTTGAGAGAGCTGTCAGTATCACAGTGCATCTTTTTCTACAGTAAATGTTCTTATTATCTTGTAGACAGGTACAACAGAAGCTTTGTTACTCTGTGCTAAAAGTTGCCTTCAATGTCCTTTTGAATGCAAAAGATGTAGTGCCTTAGTCATGCCTCTTCCTAATTTTTGTTTGCCTTTCTTGGGCATTTCATGCTGTTATTAGATACTGAAAACAGTTTTGGGGGAAAATTGGAGAGGTATCTTGTGATATTCTTACCCTTCACTGCTGCCATGTGAGAGCATACTTTTATCCTTCACTAGAAAGTCTTTCATTACATGAGAGTGAGATTGAGCAACAAAAAGTATCTCATACATGGATTTAAACTTTTAATATTTTGGGAGCATACAGGGTGGGAGAAATAAACATAGAAAAGCAAAGCAAGGATAACCCTCGAGTAAGACCCACAAAGAACTAAAAAGGAGTAGCAGAGGCTCTGTTATTACTTGAGACAGTAAGTAAACTTAGAAGAAGTAGAAACTTGAAAAAGTAGTCTGTAAGAGGACCTTGTCACAGGATCCCAGAGTGAAAAAAACCCAACCAACCAAACAAAAAACAAACAGAACTTGAATTTGGGCTTTTTCTTTAAGAAATGTACTAATTTCATCTACTTTAAAATGTTGAAGAACATTGAGATATAAAGACACTTATGCAAATTGGCTGAAAGATGTAGTCTTAAGCAACCTTCCAAAATATATAACAAGAAAGTCAAATTAAGGTGAGCTAATCAGAATATATGTGTATATGTGTATGTTTATTCTTAGAAAACTGAGAATATCTACCAAAAAAGATCTTAGAGGTTTGAGCCAGATAAGTGTGTAAGAGCATCAAGTTTTTATGGTTTATTTTTGTAGAAGTTTATAGGTAGCAGTAAAATTCAGCATGCAGCAAGTTGGAAAGCTCCAGTATCACAGTAATAGGCTATAATACTTACTGTTTGATCTAGATAGTCTGTTCTAATTATTTGTACATGTAGAGAGCTGTTGGTTGAGCATAAGACCATGCAAAATAAATCTTGTTTATAGGCAAACACTTTCTACATAAAGCAATAATGTGTTAGGAGAATTGAAATCTTTACAGTTTAAGCCACAAATCATTATTAGTCCAGATCTAATATTACACAAAATATGTATATACAGAAACAACAGTATTGCAGTAATATCCCTAAACAAAAATTGTCCTCATAATAATAACACAGTCAAAATTGTTACACAGCCACTTAGTTTCTACCCCCTTCCCTGGGGTTATGCTCACCTTTCCACTGTTTCTTTTGGGTCATAAGATTGGTGCCTGCATTCTGGTGTGGGGGGGGTTGTTATGGCAAGTCATGGTCTGGAGCCCTTTACCTGGAGAAATGTGGTGTTGATGTCTTCTTTTTCACTCTAGGGTGCACTTTGGGGTCACTTATGTTTGCTAATGTGTTTTTATACCTTGCTTGTTCTCCATTGGTCTTAATCTCTATGATACATCTGAATTTGTATGGTACATCTGAAGGTATATGGTATCTTTTACATATGTTAGGTACCTGTTCTTTTTTCCTGATACTTATAAATTGGCTTTGTCTGGCTATAGTTCTGCATTAACTGACCCCTAGTGAGTGGTTTATAGCCATGGGGTCCTCAGTGCCAGCCTGTGCCCCATTTCTTATCATCCTGGACCTGTACTCCAGCACAGTGCATCCTGTCTCCCCACTTCTCAAGGCCTCTACTATTATACTGAACCTGTGTTCCTCTGCACTGCTTTGCTATGTTAATCATAAATATCTCATTTTGCAGTGAATGATCACATGTTAGTACTATGTGTATAAAACTATGGTGGTATTATGCAATGTGAAAGTACATACAAGTGTGTATATACACACAATAAAGTATATACAAGTGAAAGTAAAGCAAATAGCCATAGCCACCTGGCTAGGAAAAAAAAAAACAAAAAACCAAGCAAAACCTAAACCAAAACAAAACCAAAACTGCAGGCACATTAAGACAAGTTCAGACAAAGCGAAGGTGGCAAGCCTCTGTGCCATGGTCTTGCAAACTCAGTACGAAGCCTGCAGCCTGTTACTTGCGGTGGCAATACTATATTACTGGGTTATAGACTTACAATAGCTGTTGGCCTTTTTAAAAAACTGTTTCCTAAAAGGATAGTTTTTGTTTACATCACTAGTCCAGATGCCATCTAAGTGTGTTAAACCTCTAGAAACTATAAACTATATTGACTGCTCTGCATGATTATTTACACTGCTTTGACTGAACTGCCCAAATTGTATTTCAGCTCAAAAGAAAAGCAGGAAAGAATTTCCTGGAGGCAGTCTTAGACCTACTTAAGAATTGGGGAAATAATTCAGTGGCTTTCAGTTTTTCAACTGAAAAATAAAATGCATGTATGTATGCATATTTATACACTGAATAGGCTACACCGAGTAGCATGTAAGCCTAGGTAAGGAAAAGGGGTAAAAAGGTAGGATGAAGTTCATTCTGAGGTCAGTCTATTCCAGCAGGTCCATCAGCATAAATTAAATCAACCTCAGGGCTGCTCTGA
The DNA here is from genome assembly GCA_013400535.1 of Scopus umbretta. Taxonomy (NCBI): domain Eukaryota; kingdom Metazoa; phylum Chordata; class Aves; order Pelecaniformes; family Scopidae; genus Scopus; species Scopus umbretta. The sequence continues at coordinate 10,066 of VZTL01005226.1, forward strand.
CTTATGCTGGCTGCCACAGCCTTAGGAATACAGACTGTCAGCTTGATCAGCCAAACAGAACTGAATCCTACAATGTCCCTGTGTTGACTGGAGAGAAGGGGTGGCATAGCAACAGTAATATCAGTTGTCTTCCCTTTGATGAATTATACCAAACTATAGGTGGTTCTTTATCGTAATTTTCAGGGACATTTTTGCATCAATGATGTTGTGTTTATTAAGGGTAAATCAAAACTGTGCATAGGCGCATGGACACTTAACCCATTTGTTTTCACAATATGTACCACATTGGTGCTATCAGTTTGAAATACAGTTCTTGCCTTTTGGAAATTCTATCACTTCTATTGGAACCTCCATTATGAAAGCCATAAACCACCCAAATAACGATTTGTCAGTGAGCAGCCTGAGCAGCACTGCTGCCCAGCCACCAACACAGTGAGAAGATGAGGCAGGTGAAGGCTACAACTACCTCATTAACTTTGATTTGCAGCAAAATCTGCCATCTCCTCTGATGTCTCGGAAAGCATCCATTTTTCAACAGCCCTGAGGCTTTGCTGCTTGCACCTCTCTTCAGCCACTGCAAAACCTGCTGGCTTGCAGCTCTTTGATGTGATTCCCTAGTCTGTATCTCAGATTCCCTAGCAGTATCTCAGAGCAGAGGAGTAGAGAAATATTTAGAAGGTATATTTAGGAGCTCCCATGGCAAAGGACATTTTTTCCCTACTCTTTCCAGAATGTTCTACCCCCCACCTTGTCTTAATGGAGCACAGAATAAAACTGAGAGTATACAAATAACATAAAAACCATCCAGCATAGAGACCTATGGCCTTACACCCACAAATGAGAGTGCACGTTCATGGAAACACAATGTATTCCCAGTACTCTTAATCCCACCGCAAATCTTGCAGAATGTGTTGTGATTTGCCCTTGCAGCTCAGACTCCTATATCTATGTTTGTTAGACTTCTTGATACCTAAAAGAAAATTAAGCTTACATTTTCTTGGACTTAGAACTACAAAGATCACAAAAGCAAGACTAAAATGTGTATCTTCAAATGAAAAAAGAAATAATTTTGCAAGATAGCTGTATATCTGCAGCAACTTATTGGAATAGTAACCCTATGTGGTCTGGGCCACATTTTGTAGTCTTATCCTATGTAGTTGGAAAAGAGAAACCTAAGCAATTTTCATGATCTTGCTTCTAGACTGTCAGAGACCTGGGGAGAAAAGGAATTTTAAACATGAATTTTCTCCATTTTATAGCCAATTAGGAACACTATTTTTTTGGTTCTTTATACTTTTTAGTGCATTGCATTTTAGAAGGGTTATAATAACATCCACCATGGAGGGGAAAGATCTTTCCTTTCTGTGACAGACATGCAGTAAGATATTGTCCAGCATGTGCATTGATGTTGATGGAGATGTCATGTCTCCAGGCTGTCCCAATATGGTGCAGAACAGGAGTCGGCACCGCTAGGGCTTTGCAATTTTAGAGAGAAATTTTTAATGTGGTAACAAGGGTGAGGATGAGACAAAAGTTTGCTGAGAGGCTTATGAAAATCACCAGTCTAAGTGGCATTGCACATTGCTGAGATCTCAGATAAGCTCTGAAACATTCTTATTGTCATCCTGAGTAACTGGATAATTTGGGCAGAATTAACTTTTCTGAGTCATGACTTTAGGAAATGCCAATTGCTTTTATGTGCTCAAAGAGATGCAGTCTTTTTGCTCTTTTGCAGTGTTTTGTCATGGTCAAAACTCATATGAATATATGTATGCCTTTAGTTTGATTTCTGCCCTCATACAAGTACTTCTGGAAATGCACAATTAAGGGAAGAGTTACCACGGATGATAATGAAATGATATACATATATATATACACACACACTCCCCCTTCTCCTAAGACCCCAGTTCTAATTATGTATGTTCTCTCTTACAAATTACTGGTTTCTTCCTTTTGTCCTTTTTGTCATCCCTTGCTTCTCCTCTTTATTGATCGTAGCAACTGCTACCATTGACTTCCTTTACACATGCACAAGTAAGTTAGTGTCATCTTCTGCCCCAGAAAGCACACATTGAAGGTTCTTTGGGAGAGTAGCAGTACAACAGTTAGGTATTTTTGTTGGCGCACTGTCTGAAGTTTGCTTGTCTTGACTGTCCCTGCAGCTGGTTTTGAAGTCTAGTTTCTTATCTTTTTGGCAAGGTGGTGACATCTTCCTGCAATTCTGTGTGACTTGTGTTGAATTAAGAAACTAGTAGTATTTCATAGCATTCTTATTAGGAGATAAATATGGTCCCCTTTTGCCATGTTGAAAATAGATAAAATCCTTTAAAGCTTAGCATGGATATTCAGCAAACGGAACCTCTGTAATATTTTAATCTCTTTCATAAAACCGAGCCTTATAACTAACATCATGCCCATTGCCATTTCCTTGTCCAAAGGAAGTTGCACTCAGCTCCAAGAGTAGCCAGAGGAAGGGCTGTGGCACTGACGGCAAAAGAGGGATGCAAGTGGCAGCTGGCTGACATTGCTCCCGCCCTGGAAATCCCCATAAAGCTAATAGTTCGGAAACAGCATGTCCAAACAGCTGCTCTCGTCCTGCTGAGAGGCTTGTACTTGGGAGTGTGATGTTTTTGTGAGTTTTTCAGGTTACACTTGCCACCTTCCCTTCTGTAATAGCTGGGTCTTTTGCCTGGTTTTTGGTCCTTCTTCCATACCCTAAATATCTACACCACTCTACTGTTTCCCAGCTCCCCTTCTAGTTTCACCATCAACTTGCTTTTCCCCGCATCTCTCCCTGGAGCTTTTCAGGGCCACCACGCTCCAAGTGCTGCCAGCTTCTTTAACGTTTCTAACCTGGGTATCTTCCCCAGTCCCCTCCCGTGTACTCCATGGGACCCCTTGCAGCCCTGAGACAGTGAAGGGACAGCCCAGCTGAGCTTGGTGTCTTGCTCAGGCAAGGGGCAGAGCAGAAGGGTTAAGCAGGCTGGCGCTGCTGCCTCCTTGCCCAGCACCTAGGGCAGCACAATGTGAAGCCTTTTGCCTAACTTTTTTAGTTCAAAGGAAGCTTTACAGCTATCAATGAAACATTCTGAAACTAAGTGATGAAGAGCAGACAGCATTTTTCCTCACTCAAACTGTGGGGCGGGGAAGTTCAGTTTTACTCTTGTTTGAAAAGCTATTGCTAAACAGACCCTGCTTATTTATTACATTTGCTACCTACCTGCTCTGAGCACTGCTCGGTGCTCTGCTCATTCAGTGTGAGGCTGAATGGCTTCTGGGCTGGGATTGCTCACAAGAGATTCAGATAAACAGAAGTGATTGATGTTCACACAAATCAGCCTGTGTGTGCTTCTGCTATATATCAAACAGGTGGCTATAGCACATAACATTAGATTCCAAGAGGTTTTTTTTTTGTCCCCCTCCTCTTTATCAAACCAAGCTTTGTGGATGCAAGGTGCAGCAGAGTCAGCGGTGGGGGTAGAGGAGAGGGAGTTACTCTCTCCCCCATCACAGTTGTCTGTGCAACCTGCTGCTGGCAGGGAGGCTGGGCAGCACCAGCAGCCCTGGCTCCAGCGATGAGCCCAGCTGTATGCTCCCACGTGAGTAAAAGTGTCCTTTTTCCCCAGAGCGTTATTGTTTGCAATCCTTCTAAAACAGGGAGATGTGTACACGGGGATGTGAAGTTTACGTCTAGTTTGGATGGAATACAACGTGGATTGAAATACTGTCTTTATGCTCCACTTCTCTGAATACTTGTGATTATTTGAAGTGACCTTGTTTAGTGAGTTTGGTTGTCAATTTAAAGTTCAGCAAGTATTTTGGAAAAGAAAAATTAAATCTGTGGAAAATCCTGTGGAAACTGAGCTAGAATATTTTATTTTTAGAGTTCTGACTGGATTTGTGTTTTAACCAATGTGGTTGTTATTATTCTGGTCAAGCACTAGCCACTTACTCATGCTCAAAAAGCACATTGCTAGAAAGTTTTCAGTATGTAGTTAGTGTTCTTGTTCTTCTTTGCCAAACATCAGTGTTTCTAGCTGTCTGAAATTTCAGGCAGTAGGTGTGTTAGTAATACTGGAATTTATGTGGTAGTTTTCAAAAGCAATAGCTAAAGTGCAGCTATTAATCACCCTAAAAGCTGCCCTGTGAGCAACAGAAACCTGCTTTTTAAAACTCCATTTAAAACAAACAAACAAACAAAAATGTTGTGAGGAATTGTTCTGCCTTTAATCCATTCAAGTTTGAGGCTGGTGAAAGAGTATTCCAAAATCCTACTGGCTGTCGGCCAAGTTGGGATCAAAATAAACCACACTGAAACAATCAAGAACTTGTTTTAAGATTAGTTTTCTTTTCATCCCTTAGTCTAAAGTTTCAGACAGCTCTGCAGGTGACTGAACAAATGAGGGTCAAGGATGGAGAGAAAGAGAAATGAGAGAATCTGAAAGCAGTGACTACTCTTTCTTGCTTCGGTTTGTGAATCTCTCTCATTAGGTTTTTCTTCACCAATAAGTAAGAATTGTGCTGAAAACTAGTATTCACATACAAGGTTGACAAGAAGGGAATGTAACTCTTTATTATGTTCTTGTCACTGGGGCTTATGTGACAGTTAGTTGTGCTTCTACTGAAAAATAGCAATATTTTTGCTCTACAGAATTTCACCCTAAGATAATTTGAACTTCCTATAAGATAGAATTCAACTGCCTGGAAAAAGATGACTATTCCTAGCTAAATATGATTACTCTGTTGTTTATGGTGCCTTGGGAGAGTCTAAGTTATTTTATCCTATATAGGGGTGTTTAACTGGTTCTTCTGATTTAATCTTGAAAGTATTTAGAGAATTATTGCTACTGGGTAACCACCAGGTGGTACTATGATAGAGATAAGAGAGAGAATGTACCAGGGGTTTAGTTGTAAGCTAAAATCAGGGTAAAGTCAGTAATGGTAATAGGATACTATTTTTACAGGTTGTTGCATGTATTTGAAAAAGCAAGTTGTCATGCCCTAAATACAAACTGTGTAGGTTTTCTGAACAACAGACACTCCTTGTGTGTTGAATCAGGATAAGGCAAAATATGTAGCCAGAGACACCATTCTTCTCGCTTTTCAAGTAGAAGGGTACCTTGAGGAGCGCATCATCTGGAATCAGCATATGTTTGTTAGTACGGGTGCTTTTTTGCTAAGGTGGTGGAATTGTTATCATAGTTCCGTTGCTCACTTAACTAACTAGAGAGGAATCACCATCTTTCTTCAGGGCCCAGAAAGAGGGACTTACCTGGTAACATTGACTGACTTACCTGTTCTGGTTGTAGCATGTTGCCTTAGATGCTATAAGAAAGCCTGAACTTCAGGGTACAGTCCATCAAAGAACCATCACCTGGACTCACAATAAACCAGGGGAGAAAAGTCGAGTGTGTTCAGAAACATGATGTGTCTGTCTTTGGCTGCTGGCGTAGGTGAGCTGCTCCAGCTCAACAGTTTTTCATTGCCCTCTTTCCCGAGTTTTTGAAACTCAGTGTTGCAACTTGCACATTAATGAACTGAACTAAATACAAGTTGTGTAAATGCATAATAGTTAAAAAAAAATAAATAATCAGAGTACTGCTGTGAGTATATACACATTTTTCAGCTACTTTTTCTCAGTTCATAATTGCCTCCCCTGTCCCATTTCTTTCTGCGAAAAAGTACTTCAGGCATCCAAAGCAGTCCAGAGAGCTTCACAGGACCTGATCTAGATTTCCTGAAAGAGATAGAAGAACTTGCAAGGGGATTTATTGAGACCACAGAGAAAACCATGGCTTTAGAAAAGCTGTGGGAGGAAAACTCAAAGTTCTCAGGTAAGCTGTGATCTTTCTAATAATGAATTGCTTTATCTATCAGGTAGTGCTAACCATTAAACAAAGGAATACTCTTATCTTAAAAAACAAATGAACAAACTAGAATTTTAGCTGATCTGAAAAAAGCCACTTTTATGATTACTATTAATGTGGCCACCATAAAGTTATCAGAAAAACAGTTAGCTGTCTAAAACTGTGCCCTTGTTTTACTACTTGATAATTAACAAAATACTGTGAGGGTAAAGGTTTAAAGGTAAGGATTAATAATCTGAGTACATGGTTACTTCGTTTAATATGCATTCAAAAGTACCATATCAGGATTTATGTCTTTCTCCCCAGGTTTTTTTGTTGTACTAGAGAGTATAGGGACGGAAAACCTCAGTAGCTCACACCTGGTGACCTTTAGGCAAACAAGCCAGTCTCGTGCTGAAAGAGTGGGACCGCTCTGTTCCCACATGTATTGCGCAGCCTTGCTGCTCTAGCAGGTGGGCATTTAAGACCTGCCACTACCCTGATTTTCTGGCTGAGGTTTCAGGTAGAAAGATTTAGGCAAAACAGTCGTTTTCATGCCTGGTTGTCTGGGAGCTAGTACATTCATCTAGTGTTGATGTGATGATTTTGTCTTACTGAAAAGTGAATGGTAATCAATTTCTTTTCAATTGTTTTTGTGATAATAATAGAAGTATTGGAAAGCACAGAAAATCAAGTGGATCACTATCTTTCTAGGGTATTAGTTGTTTCATACACCTTTACTCCTGTAGAAATGCCCTTTGTGTACTACTTACACTTGCTTATAGAACTGATACTTCTGAAGTTAACAATGCCTCTCTGTAAAGGAAAATATTTGATTTTACAGGGCTTCATAACACCACCGCTTTTATTGCTGTAAGTATTTTTACAGTCTATTTCTAAATTACAGTTCTGGCTTTTGAGGCATCTTTAGTATAATGGTTAGAAATTTGTATCCTGTAAAGTTTTAGTAAACTATCTTTAAAAAAATATAGTATGCTGTTGAAGGAAAAAATTATGTCTTGTAACTTTGATAGAGGTTCAGTGGTTTCTAAATTACTGATTTAAGCAAGTCTAGGTGTATTGGTTTTGTGTGGCAAGGTTTTGGTAGCAGGAGGGGTTACAGGGGTGGCTTCTGTGAGAAGCTACTATAAGCTTCCCCCATGTCTGATAGAGCCAATGCCAGCTGGCTCCAAGATGGACCTGCCACTGGCCAAGGCTGAGCCCATCAGCAACAGTGGTAGCACCTCTGGGATAACATATTTCATAGAATTGTTAAGGTTGGAAAAGACCTCTGAGATCATCTAGTCCAGCTGCCAACCCAACACCACCATGCCTACTAAACGATGACCTGAAGTGCCCCTCACCTATACAGGGAAAAGCTGCTGTGTGGCAGCAGCCAGGAGAGAGGACTGAGAACATGTGAGAGGAACAACTCTGCAGACACCAAGGTTAGTGAAGAAGGAGGGGAGAAAGTGCTCCAGGCACCAGAGCAGAGATTCCCCTGCAGCCTGTGGTGAAGACCATGGTAAGGCAGGCTGTCCCCCTGCAGCCCATGGAGGTTAACAGTGGAGCAGATATCCACCTGCAGCCCGTGGAGGACCCCATGAAGGAGCAGGTTTGCTGACAGGACTCGTAACCTTTGGGGGACCCATGTTGGAGCAGTCTGTTCCTGAAGAGCTGCACCCTGTGGAAGGGAGGCATGCTGGAGCAGTTCATGAAGAACTGCAGCCCATGGGAAGGACCCATGCTAGAGAATTTCATGGAGGACTGTCTCCTGTGGGAGGGACCCCATGCTGGAGCAGGGGAAGAGTGTGAGGAGTCCTCCCTTGAGGAGGAAGGAGCGGCAGAGAGGACGTGTGATGAACTGACCGCAGCCCCCATTCCCTGTCCACCTGTGCTGCTTGGGAGGAGGAGGTAGAGAAAACTGGGAGTGAAGTTGAGCCCAGGAAGAAGGGAGAGGTGGTGGGAAGGTGTTTTAAGATTTGGTTTTATTTTTCTCATTACCCTAACTCTGATTTGAGTGGTAATAAATTAAACTAATTTCCCCAAGTGGAATCTGTTTTGCCCATGACAGTAACTGGTGAGTGATCTCTCCCTGTCCTTACCTTGGCCCATGAGCCTTTTATTATATTTTCTCTACCCTGTCCAGCTGAGGAGGGGGAGTGATAAAATGCCTTTAGTGGGCACCTGGCATTCAGCCAGAATCAACCCCTCCACACTAGGCTGTTAGTAACTAAAATTCACAGACATTTGAAGGCTGATTGTTCATTAGGAGCAATTTAAAAGTGCATCTGCCAGGCCTTGTGTAGTTGTATAAAATGATAACGCAAAATGTCTTCCAAGAAACTTTTATCCTAATGTGTACTTCTTATTAAAACTAAAACAAACCAAAAAACCCCAAAACTTAAAAAAAGGACTGCATTGAGATTGAAGAGAGGGGGTTCTTGCTTGGATGAGATTACGTTGACCTCAGATTTTTGATCCAGTAAATATGGCAAGCAGACTCAAGTGGGATTAAGGAAGACAGATTTGCAAGATGTAGCATAATTCCTTTCAGAATTGATTTGGCAGTCTATGTGAAAAGAGTTTGGTCTTTGTACTGTTCCTAATGGATTAGTCTTTCACCCTTGCAATCTCAACAAAAATAGGAAGGCTGAATGGGCACAGTAGTGGATCTCCATTACTGTCAATTTTGTACCTTTCACAGATCACTGGTTTCACTTTAAAAATATTTTAAAACGCATTTTCTCTATATGTGATTGATTGTAACTGCTACTTCATGAAGCCTAGGTTTCCAATTTTTAACTTGAAATTAGATTGCATTTTTATATTGCTCATGACGTAGTTGATTGAAGGGAGCTGTATCAATATGAAATTTCATTTCTGGAAGGGAATATAAAATATAATGTATTTATTAACATTAGGAAAATATTTATTTGAAAGTAGGCTATCATTATTAGTAACAGAGCTTGTATACACAACCTTCTCTTTGTATAAACCATGCTTGTGACTTTTATCTGAAAGAGCCCTAGTGAAACATTAATTTAGAGAAACAAAGACTGCATAATAAACAGGTGTGATAGATCCTATGTTTTGCATAGGCATCTAATAGTGTAGTCCTATAAAAGAAGTGGTTTTACCCCAGTCCATCTTTAAAGAGCCATTCTTATCAATTATTATTTGACCCCCACACACACACCCCAAGGAGCTGTAAGGCAAGGATGGCATGTCCCTGGCAGTCCCCTGTCTTTATACCTTAGACTTAGAAATTTATTGCAGGGCTAAAAAGGGCTCCTTGTGTTTGAGATCCCAAAGATGATCTCTGGGAGAGAGTTATGCTTCTGAGCAGAAGGAGATTGCTTAGCTTTTCTCCCAGTTCCATTTTCCATCAGAGCAGAGAAAGACTTCCAAAACAAAGCTGCTGTAAGTTCAAAGTACCACAAAAATGATGTAGTGATTTACCAAAGCCAGAGGTACGTTTCCACTCAAAAAAAATATTTCAAATCGTTTAAAATTCAAGTGGGCAGGGGTAGGGGAAGTAAGAGGCACCTGCTATTTTTTTTCTGTTAATGGAAATGTTGCAAATAAATGTGCTTTCTTCACATAAAGGTGGATCTAAGTGAAGCAGAGGAAATGATTTCTAGAGCAGAAAACCTGTACAAGCAACCATATTTCTGGAACTTTCTGCATTCACTCCGTCGCCTTGAATCGAACAGCTTTTATACAGAAGATGACTTAGCTGCCATAGCACAGTTTCTAAAAGTTATTCAAAAGTAAGTACTTCTACATACTTGAAAGTGTTCTGTTTTAATGTTTTATGTGCCATTCTTGTTCTTCTCACTGGCTATTTAATAAAATAAGCATCTTTATCAGTGTAAAGAGGCCGCAATTTTCTTCTCTTTACCAGATTCTGCTTTTATAGAGGTGTGGTAGGAGTTTTCAACCTTTCTAATTCCTTTATAACTGTGTTTTTCATCTCTGTCCAGTTCAGCAGAGATTCCCTAGGAGTTTCCAAGAAGTAACTTCATCTTAGGAATGGTTGAAATTAGCCTGTCACATAATATGGCTTTGAGCTTTGTAACATACTTTGGAACTATTTGAAAGACAGAATACTTACATATGAATATAAGAAAATAATAGTTTGGATTCTAATCAACTTAATATGTATGTAACACTTGGTCAATATCGGGAAAATTACTCCATTTTATTTCTCAAGCCTCTTGCTATCAAAATAGCTTTGGCTATTCTCTTGCAAGAAATAAAGCAGTAAGAAAAAACCCACACAGACTGTATTTTGAATACGAAGGTTTTCTGCCTCAGGTAAATGACAGCTGGATTTGGAGGAAGACATGGTATCAAAAACACAGGCTAAGACAAATATCTACAGGAATTTTCAGTAAAATAAGGGAATTTTTAGGAAAAAGTAAAAAAATTCTTTGCCACAGTAGGTAGTTGTTTGTAATAGGTTGATAGGTAATTGTAATTCTAGTCAATTAACATATTTATAAGGCTAGAGGAGGCCACCTAACCTGACTGCCTGTGCAAGACTGGCCATGAACTTCATCAGCCTTATTCCATGGGGAGGCAGGGGCACAAAGACTTTGAGTGGGAAATTACTGTGCTAATTCCGTCACCCTTTAGCATCCCACTGTCTTTTTCCTAATAAGAAAAGTTATGAAGGATATGAAGGCATATTTTTTTTTGAAACTGAGAAATAAGTCTCTTTTCATTGCAATATGTGGATTGCAACTGTGTTGGGGCTTGATTTTTTTTTTTTTTCCCCACTTATGCCTATGTCATTTGTAACCTTATTCCAGCTTGTTTTCTGAACTATTGACATGCAAAGCTGTATTAGCTATGCTTGTAGTGCTTATATCCCAAAAGCAGAAGTCTCTTCTGAAAGGTTTGCAAAATCTGAGTCTGAGTGTTCTTGAGGCAAGACAGGAACTTGATTGTAAGCTTATGGTTATTGTTTTCTTCTTCAGCAGCAGTAAGCAGTAACCACTGGCTGCTGTGATGTGTCAATCTATTAATCTGTTGATATAATCTCAGCAGCGATTTCTCTACCCTGAGCCTATAGCACAGACAGAGCAAGAAGGGGACAAGTGTAGAGGGTTATGGCGTTTGTCCTCCCATGTAACCTATGGATGCTGAGACCCTGCTTTCCAGGAAGTGGTTGGGCATCTGCCTGTTGATGGGAATTAGTGAATTAATCCCTTGGTTTGCTTTGCTTACATGCACAACTTTTGCTTCACCTATGCTGTGGTTTAACCACAGCTGGCAACTAAGCACCACGCAGCTGCTTGCTCACTCCCCCTGAGTGGGATGGGGGAGAGAATCAGAAGGGTAAAAGTGAGAAAATTTTGTGGGTCGAGATAAAGACAGTTAGGCAAAAGCGACAGACACAAGCAAAGCAAAATAAGGAATAAATTCACTACTTCCTATTGGCAGGCAGCTGTTCAGCCATCTGCAGGAAAGCAGGGCTCCATCACATGTAACGGTTACTTGGGAAGACAAAGGCCATCACTCCATTCTCCCCATCACTCCCCACTTCCTTCCTCTTCCCTCAGCTTTATATGCTGAGCATGACATCATATGGTATGGAATACCCCTTTGGTCAGTTGGGGTCAGCTGTCCCAGCTGTGTCCTGTCCCAGCTTCTTGTGCACCCCCAGCCTACTCACTGGTGGGGTGGGGTGAGAAGCATCAAAGGCCTTGACTCTGTGTAAACACTGATCAGCAGTAACGAAAGCATCCCTGTGTTGTCAATGCTGTTTTCAGCACAAATCCAAAACCTAGCCCCATAATAGCTACTATGAAGAAAATTAACTCTACCCCAGCCAAACCCAGCACAACCTATTAAACTGTGTTTTGATCTGAGTCTTCTTGTCCAAAACTGATGCTGCTATAGATGCTCATTGTAAAGCTCTACCCTAATTATGCTTTTGTTTAGTGAACAGATTGTCCGAGAGCAGAAGTCTAGGTGATATATTACTGACTTGATCAGTAAACCATGAAAAGCTGCTTGAGATCTGCCAAGAAGGAAATTAGGGGAAAGGTAATTCCAGCAGAGGGAGATCTCGACCACCAAATCATGAGCCCCCTACCACAATCACACCCCAGACTCAAATTGAAGGACAACTGAGCATGCTCACTAATTTACATAGTAGGCAAAGAGATTTCAACCAATTGTAACACTGCATACGTATTAGGGAATTAAATATGGTAATGAATGTGTGTAAATAGATGCTAACTTGATGGTTCAGTGTGCCAGCTTTGTGGAAAGCCACCTAGCACCCAAGCTTGTGCAACTTTGTGAATGAGCAATATCTCGTCTCGGTGTGTGAAGATTGGCTTATTGCACACTGGGCAAACGAGCCCTATTTGGGACAACATTCTTGCCTTCCTTTTATTTTCTTCCTGTCCTGTGGGAGAAGGGAGTGAAGGAGCAGCTGTGTAGGTGCTTGGCTGCTAGCTGGGGTCAACCCACAAGTGATTAATAAGAGGACACTCTGATGTTTACATTTGGCGTTTGGTTTTTTTTAAGACTTTTGTGCCCTTCGGTGACCAAATTTGCTGTAATTCGGAAAGCAAACAAAAACCAATGCACTTCTTGACTAGCTTTGTATTACTAAAGTACATTTCTAGAGGTCCTATCTCAGGCAGAATTTAGTCAGCAAAAAGGATCCTAAATTTACAACTTCTCCCACTTTCTGGGCTGTACCATCTTTTCTGTGTCTCTCAGAGGTACTTAACAGAATCTTTTCACACCTCCATGACAAAGTTAAATAGTGTTGGTTTTTTGTTTGGTTTTTTTTTTCCTCCTCTTGCATATGTTGGAAACTGATGATCCACTCTAAGAAAACTGCATTCTTATTTTCATAATCACAAAGGAATACTCTATAGAAAATAACTGGTAAATTTGATGTAAACTTTAAGTAGTAAATTACAGCTACATTAACAAGTTTGTTTCACAGCTGAAGTGACTGAGACTGTGACTTGTATATTCAGTACATATATTTTTATCAATGCTTTCTCTAATGTGCTTTGTTTAATTTGTTCTGAGGGTAAGTGTTCTGTTGTTTTAAAGGTTCTTTTTTTCTCTGCAGATTGGGTGGAAGTAAAATACAAATCTTCTGTGTTCATCCTGCCTAACAGTGGGGATAACTGGGAGAACTCTTGTCATGGTTTTGGTCTCATTTTTGCTCTCACTTTTAACTCTTTTTCCTCTCATTCTTTTTTATTAAGAGGACATTGGTCCTCTTAGGAGACCACTTCCTTAATGAAAATTGAGTGAAATGCTGATTGTAAAATCTCAACTTTTTTTCATGAAAAGTCTAATATGACAAAACATCAGTTTGTCAACAATAAAGTATTATAACATTCAATTGCTTGGACTTAATTTTTTTTTTTTTTCCACTAAGCCCTTTTGTGTTTTTCTGGGTGTATAGAGAGCTTGATTTTTGTTCTATTTTTCACTTTCAGTACCTTAGCATCATTGAAGGATTTAGCTGTGATGCCATTGGGCAGAAGTTTCTATGAAGTGGTGAAAACAGCACTGAATTTAACTGCCACATTAGTAGAGGACAGGAGCTTAGAAGGTAAGGAATTTGTTCAGATTGTGTTTGAAGTACCTTGTAAGCGTGCTGGGAATATGTGATAGCAGTAACTGTCTGAGCTTCTGCTAAATTCCTAATGTAAAAGGTCTAAGAATTGAACTATATTGCAGTAGTGCTAACCCGTTTCTTTATTGATCTGTTTTTTAAATACTGTTAACTAAATTTCATCACACTGTGGCAACTATTTGATAAACAAAGCATGTTGGTCTAATATATAATGTTTAGAATGATCATTCTGTGGTGAATTTTGGAGAGAGACTAAATCACTGCAAAGGATTACTTCTTCTGTTTAATAGGAGGATAGCCTCTTGTTTTGGACATGCCTGTTACACGTTATGGCTGTTTTACTTTAAGCTTCATTCTTCTGTTGTCATAAATTCTGGTCTCAGCTGAAAGGCTACTTTTCCCCATCTGCTGCTTGAGTATGGGAGATGAGTTTAACTGGAGAAGGTAGGCTGGCCCCAGGACAACTCAAGAAAAGGTCAGGAACAAGTTTCATTTGCAAACTGTCTGGTAGCACACAGATTCTAGGTGCAGCTGTCTGCTCTGCTTAGAAGGTCAGGCTAAGAATTATATGTGGTCTAAATCCCACTTCGGCTGTCAAAACTGAGACTGAAGCGGTACAAAAGTGATATGCTGGAGCCCTTGCATAGAGGGTGAGCTTGAATTCCCTGGTTCTGCTATTCTCATGGTGCTTTCCCTCTCAGCAATGATTCATATCCAGCCCGTACACGCGCATTTGCATGACTACATGCAGAATTAGACCCACGGTTCAGAATGGCACCCTGCTGGGTCTGCTGGCAATCACTGTGCAGGGGCATCTCACCATTATTGTATCAGCTGTCAGAATAACATCAGATTAAATGACTGTACCGTACTACTAATGCAATCATTGATTTTTATCCTAGTGAAGCTGGTTTTCAAGTGCACATACTATTTTTTTTTTTTTTTTTCTGCAAAAAGCTGGAAACATTGTACTTGGACCTCATCAAGTATGAATCATTGAGGAACAACATGAACAAAAAGCAGGAATAATGTAAACAGAAGGGTATTTTTCTTTCAGGTTTTCAGTATAATCTTTCTCTTGGGGATGTTTTGTGGAATCCACATGCTGTGAGAGCAGAATTTGAATCCAGGTTTGGTTTTGATGATTTTCATGTTGAGAAGCTGCTAAGTTACACAGCACAATTAACAAAGGTAAACAACTTGAAAATGTCAGTGTTCCTCCCTTTCATCTTTGTTTTTATTTGTACCCTGGAGGGATTTTTTTCATGCCTTACAGAAGTGATAGTCATATCTTAGATTTGTGAAGCAGCTACAAGATTGCTAAATATCCTGGCTTCATTACCATCAAAATAGAAGTATTTAGCTTCAGCTGGAATTTCTGCACATGAAGATGTTGATAGGTCTAGTTGTGTACATTAATGAATTTATGCTTTTCTGAAGTCACCACTGGGTATGGCAAAGTCCTGAGTTTATTATCCAATCCTGTAGAGAATTTTGGAGTTTGCTCCACTAAGCTTGTAAACTAAATACTAGATTTGAAGCTGCCTGGACTAATTTGTCAGGTAGCATTTTTGATCTGGTTTGCTGGACAAAGAATTCTTTTCTCTTCTGTGTGAAAATTAAGGCACATCAAGAGTCCTTTCTTCTCAGTTGTGCAGTCTTGGTATGCATATACTTGACTGATGAGTTGTCTCAGCTGGGTTATTCAAAAAAATGCTGGTGATATATAAAATATTGAAGAAAATCTCTTCTTGGAGAGGGCTTTCTAACCTTTCTTCTAGACCAAAGTGATCTGTTGTGATGGTCTGGTTTGAACTGCAGAAAACTTGAAACATCTTCTGAATTTCTAATAAAGTCCACAGTATTTGAATAGAACATGCTGATATTTATCTGAAATCTGTTTGCTCTTTGACAGGTACAGTCTAGAGCTGTACTCCAGAAGAGCTCATTATGAAAATAGCTGATTTGTACAAAGGGGTAAATCATAAAAAAAATTGACTTTTGAATGTTCTTTTAATGAAATATCAGTCATGGCTAGTTTGATCAACTGAACTGAATTTGACTGCAGCCTGTTAGCTCTGGTTGGCTATGTAATCCCAGGCAACTCACTTGCTAGCTATTTATAGATTAAAACAATACCTTGATATTGTGTGCTTGTGCTAGGGCATTGAAGATCCTCAAAAAGTATGAAGAGAAATATGGAAGCCCAGACAGTGTCTGTTCTGAGCACATCAATTCTCTATGTAATGCCCCAGCTCGTTTGGTGTCAAAACATCTTCAAAACTTCTAATAAATTTGTTATTCACAGTTGAAAGGAGTTAGGATGAAAAGTATCTCTGAAAGACATTAATAGGGAGAATTAAAATGTGCTAAACTATTTTTGTATGCTTTAATAAAATGTCTATGATTTGAAATAGTAAGTCTTTCAACACAGAATTTGAAGTCAGACTATAATGAAAAAATTCTGGCCTCTTGGCCACACTGTTGAAACCTGCCAACTTCAATTTAAAACCAGTCTGCTGCATGTAATCCTTGGGTGAGATATACCATTGTACTGAATGCTTTTTTCATCAGTGATTTTTGTACTTGTGAAGTTGTTTCAGTACAATTATTCTAGTGCAAAATTCTAGTGTAGGTGTATTGTATCATCATCAAGTTAGTTCAGTATCACCTGCAAATGACTGTAGAAGTAGCGACACTGGTGTAGCTCCATGGTGCAAATTCCTTGCGTATACAAGTATCATCATTCTGCCTGGTGTATGAGAACACGAATGGGGCCACTGGTATTTTATACAGCTCTCTGCCTGTGGAGTACTTTGAAGTATGTGCCCCAGAATATGAGGCTGGATTAAATGGGCTTTGTTCTTGCTGAAGGAGGCTGTGTGATATTCTTTTTTCACCAGATAAATAAGTTGATAGCGGAGATAACACTCACCAGCTCTCTTGAGATGCTCATCAATTTCTTATGTCCCTGCCAGATTCCCACAGGAGAGACACTGGACCAGTTTGTGTGCTTTGCTCTGTCCAGTGTACCAGAAGGTGATGCAAACAAAGAGAATAATGAAGAGGGCTGTATTTCTGCATGGAATGAGACCAAACAGTATCTTGTTCATGCTGTCAGCAAGCTCAGACTCTATGCACAGGTACATTTCAATAAGTTAATATATTAAATTCCTAATTTTTGCACGTAGGCTGTCAACAGTAACTCAGTTAAAAGATCGGAGTTAGCTATTAACTGTTATTGTCATGAACTTTTTTATCTTGCTAATAAGACAAAGTAATCCTTATAAAGAATCGTTACAGCAGAAGTATAGTCTATCACCATGTGTCCACTTAATCAGATTTTCTCATTAACTCAAATACAGATTTGAAATCTAATAGGGAATATAGTGAAATATAATGCACTGCAGAGGTCTGACAGAAGGAAAACCTGTCTATCTGTCCTATCTGAGCCTGAATGTTGGGCAAAACTGAAAGCAGACTATTGGCCTCCACTGATAGAATATCTAATTACTTTATTTTTAATTCCCCTCCACTATCTCTGGCAATAATGGCTGAAGCATGTTGAAGAGGATAAGAGTAAATCTCCAGTATAGCATCTTAAAATCCTGCTCTGGCAGAACAGCTTGACATGCAGTCTCTATGATGACATAAGTGTAGTTGCATGGAGAAAAGGATAACCCATTTAGATGTTTCTTAAGGAAAGCGCTTACCTAGCTGCCTTAACGCTAGTGTTTGTTTTGCCACTGAAATATGGGGGTTTTCCCCATTAAAAAATATCAGCTGCATACCAAGCTGCTCTGGAGATGTTTGCAAGGTCATCTAAAGAAAGCATGAAAAGCTTACCGTGTATTTCCTCAAAAACAGAGCCTTTGATTTCTCTCTTGGTAAAGGTTTCACTGATGTATGATGAGTAATAATTTAATGTGATTACCAAAACTAATGCACTAATTCCTATTGTAGCAGTAGGAAAATCTGGTAATAATTTCAGCCATGATTGGAAAACTCTTCAGAAGAGCTGGCATCCCTATGATGGCAACTTGAAGTACTGTAAGCTGCTGGCCACTGGGAATTCCCTTGGCAAACAGGACACGTCTTATAGCAAAAAATCTGTTATAACCACTTGGCATTAGAAAAATGTAAGGGTGGAGGAAAGGAAAGCAGTCAGTAGGTTTGGCCAGGCCTTGGCATGCCTTATTCTACGCTATACAATGGGAGCATGCAGGCTTCTTCTCCATCTCTTTGTGTAATGAGATCCCCAAAATGTTGAGGCTGCTACCTTCCATTGTGTTGGTAGTGTAGGCAGAAGTCCTGTAAGGGAAAGCAAGCCCAAGTAATTGACTGTAGAGGTCTGCTTTTGGTTGGTTTCAGTCTCAGGACATCTTTTTATCATTCCTGGGTCTTTGGGGAAGGACAGCAAAGTACAGGTTGTTAGTTCTCTGTATGATGTAGCACATTATATTGCCAACTTGCAGGCCAGTACAAACTGTTTTGGAAATCAACCTTTGAGGCCAGTCATTTCAGAATCTAGACACATTGTTAGGGAGAAATTTTGCTATCACTGTTAACTGTGTTGGTTTTTTTAAAGACATACAAATTCTGTGTCTTGCCTAAATAAGAAAGCTTGATTCTCTAGCAGGGTGTGTTCTGTTTTGCATTCAATCTGCTAGGTGTTTGAGCAATGGTTAAGCAGCAGCGTCTCTCAGAAACTCCTTTTGGAACTCGAAAGAATCATAGCTGATTTAATGTCTGAGTTTCTAGATGACAGGGAAGCCAGGAAACTTTTTTCAGAGATAAATACCCTGATCCAGCAATGGAATGAGAAATCAGATGCCTACTTTTCAGAAGGAAATACTGCATCTCATGATCTGTAAGTTATACTTATCTTTCTGCAACTTGTTTTATGAAGTTCACATCAACCTGAATACTTACCTTCACATTACATTTAATTGATTTCTGATTTTTGTTTGTGTTTTTATTTTTTATTCTGTAATTCAAAACCTCATATACAGTCAAATAATTGTGCTGATGCATGCACATTCTGAAAAAGAAATTCAATCTCTGATTCAGAGTATACCTACTTACAGGTTCAGCAAAGGACCTGAGTACATGATCAGGACTCATAAGAATCAGTAGCTGTGTATAACTAAGCATTTTGAACTAGGACCTGAAATCTTTGTCTTCTGCAAGCAAAGTCTAATTCCCACAAATAGTTGCTGTGACTCGGTAATGCTTCTCATGAATGTATGCTATAGGATCAATCTACCCACGTACAGCAAGTCCAGTGCATCTGAAATGTTGGATTTTTGTTGTAGCAGTTGTACTCCTGTTAGTTTGGCAGGAGATCTTGGAACAGAAGCCTACTACAGAGAACAGAATTACGATGTAATACTATGCATTTATATATATGTGTAGTTTGCAGTCTTTTCTAGGGTACTCTGAGGTGAAGATTTCTTCTAATGTTTTTGAACTTCCAAGTTCCCCACTTGGCTTATCATTTAATGAAAATATAAGCAGTTTATATGAAGATATCACTATAAGTTCTGTACTTATTCAGAATTATTAGTTTTATTGAAGCAGTCCAAATATTCCTGTACAGTAGAGTTATTCTTTTAGCAGTTGGTCACTAATGTAGTAGAAATCTATTTTGTTGCAACTTTGGAAATGCCTTCAATTTCCATTTCAGAACAAGTACAACTACAAGCTTGTAAAGGTTGACTGTGCTTTTTTCAGCTATTCTGATTCACAGCATAAGTTTTAAAATAAAATCAAGACAATTCTTCTGGTAAATTTATACAAAATAAAGTGGTTTAAAAGCTCTGTTTCCCTATCTAGGAAAAAAAAAAAGGACTTATTATAAATGATCTGGAAGGCTCTACACAGGACTTAACTCCCTGTGTCTACAAGTTTTAATCTCTGTCAGAGTTGGCAGAAATGTCTATGTCTCATGAAATGTCTATGGCAGAACACAGGAACTGATACTTCTCTCTTTCTAATTGCACATTGGATGACTTGCATCACTCCTGGGAGTTATAACGGTGGTCTCAATTTGGCATTGCTTGTAATAGCTCTACTTGTTCATATCAAAAATTGTCCTTCATTGGAGGAGGTATGATCCATTCTATACAAATCAACATCTGAGGATAAATCTGAAAGATACAAAGTGCTTTAATATAGCACACCCCCGAGTGGAAAGTGATCAGGCAATGTCTTTGGTTCTGGATTTGTTGCTGTTTTAATGAACTTATAATATGGCTACAGGCCTCTTTCCATTTCAAAACAAATCTGAACAGGGACACAAAAAAAATGAAATTATGTTTCCTAAATAAATGAACTAATGTGGGATTATAAACAGGTGTATAATTCCTGTGCTTAACCTAACAGTTGCTGGTCGAATAGCAGCCAATGCCTCCTTTTCCCACCTTTGAGTATTGAGAAGCATTTTTTTTTAGTACAGTAAGTGGCTTGATAGAAAATGAACTCTTTCACGGGAAACTTATCTTTTTTTTTTTTT
>VZTL01005228.1:6630-18914 GCA_013400535.1 Scopus umbretta
CTAGAAAAGCTCAAGATTTTGCAGGTTATTGGAAGATAGAAAACCTGTGATGTAGTGATGTAATCAGAATATTTGTGTTTTTTTCTCCCCCCCCCCCATCTAGTTTTTCTACTAATTATGTCTAGAAATATATTTGGAGCTGACATACTTTAATCTGAGTTTGCTCAGAATACATATTTCTGCTTATCGACAGGGAGCAGCTTTGAAAAAATCTCAACAGGAAAAAGAGAAAAAGGTTAAAAGGAAAACTTGCTGCAGCATCCTCTCCAATATCTTTGAATGATCATTATTCCCATGTATTTGAGACTACCTTACAGGTTACCAGATCTCTATTTATTAGCATGAAGGAAAGATAGAACTATCACTAGAGCCATCCTAACTGTTTTTCAGCCCATCCTTGGAAGAAGATCTGGACACACACTAGGCACTATCTGCATGGGAAGAAAAGCCAAGCAGAAGGTATAAAACTCTTCAAATGGCTGACTTCTCTAGCTGATTAGAACAGGAATTGCAATACAATCCAGCTGGTAAGTGAAGATATAACCTTTCTGAACCCAGTTTATAGTCTTGCTGATTGTCAACTCAGCATATGAGTCCAGGAAAGATGAATATGTATGGAGGATTTTTATACTACAGTCTAAGGGTTCATATATATTTTTTTTATGTATGTATGTATAAGCAATAAAAATGAAAGGATTGAGGAAGCTTGGTTTCAAAATACCTGATTACATATTAGAAGTAGATGTCTTCTCTTTAGTTATGACACAGACTGCTTGGTCCTATCAAGTTTTCACATACCGGGTTAGTGACCTGAAACCAAATAGATCATGAAGATTGATGACTGCAGTCATTGAGTTGCCATAAGGTAGCACAGACACCAGGAGAGCAGACAGGATAATGAGCAATGCACTTCCTGAGCTGGACCTTAGCTGGAGCTTTATGTGAACACAGAGAGGCTTCCTTCAAGAGTGGGAGATGGGCTTTCCAGCATATGGCCCTGTAGGCATCCAAAAATCTCTTTGCCCTGGCTCTCATTTCATCATGTTTCTCAATGTTACACACCATTTTTTTCATTTCAGCTAGACATGATGATGAGCTTGGAGAGCATCATTTATTTTAATTAGGCCTTGCATGGCTCCTCCACATCAGTAGGCTACAAAATGAGAAGTGTATTTTTCCGTGAGCTTGGAGCAGCCTGATTAAAGCTTGAAAAATGGTAAAATGCTCACAGACATAGAACAAAGTGGAGTTTGTTCCTTTTGTTTTATTTGCCATGTAATTCTTTATCAAAATCTGTTACCAAATATGATTTCTCAGCTGTGTACTGTATTTTTAGCTATTCATGAAAATTGCCAAATGGTGACACACTGGCATCTGCTTAGTCCTGGCTCTCTCTACATGGAATTTGGCATAGCTTTGCAAACCTCGGCAGCTGTCTCAGGAATGAAGTTTTAAGACTGCCACTCAGCTGTCTTGTTTGGAGCTGAATAACTGTTTTCATGGACATATTGTCAGTGGATTTAATGATAGATTTCTTGAGTCTTTCACTCATGTGCATATCCTGATAGGAATAGTGTATAATAATATGTATTTTATTTTCAAAAGAATTCCAGTTTCTTGCTCAAATATAGGTTGTCAGAATAAAATACTATGTGTAACCTATAATAATCTTTGTTAGCACCTTTCTGTTCTTTTCCAAAATCTCTCTGCTGAAGTAGGTTTTGATTTCTTTACTTTATATCTAATTTACTTTAAAAATAGGTTTGTTTGAACTAAAAGTGACCAAACCTACATACCCTCCTTTCACCCGTATTTTTTTCCAGGGAACCTTAAAAAGAAAAAATTCTACTTGACAATGAGGATGGTCTATTTTAGCAAATACCTACAGCAGAACTAAAGCTGTGTGTTGGGTAAGGCAATCTTTGATAGCAGGTGTAGAACTACACACAGTACTCAAGGTGAGGCCACACCAGTGCTTAATACAGCAGGATAATCGCCTCTTTTGACCAGCTGGCTATATTGTGTTTGATGCTCCCCAGGATATGGCTTGCCCTCTTGGCTGTCAGGGCACACTGCTGACTCCTGTTGAGCCTACCATCAACCAGCAACCCCAGATGCCTTTCTGCAGGGCTGCTCTCCAGACACTCCTTGCCCAATTTATACTTGTGCCTGGTCTTATTCTGTCCCAGGTGCAGAAGCCAGCTTTTGGTCTTGTTAAATTTCATCCCATTAATCATAGCCCAATGCTCCAATCTATCTAGATCCCTCTTCAAGTCCTCTTGCCCCTTGAGAGAGTCAACAACATGTCCCGATTTAGTATTACTGGCAAACTTGCTAATGGTGTGTTCAACTCCTGCATCTATATCATTGATAAAAGTATTGAACAGAACTGGCGTTAGGATTGAGCCCTGAGGAACACCACTGGTGACTGGTCGCTAGCCAAATGTAGCCCCATTCACTACAACCCTTTGAACTTTGCCTTTCAGCCAGTTCTTCACCCATCGCACCATGTACCTGCTCATCTTGCAGTTGGATGACTTCATTTCTGGAAAGAGATTGAGGACAAGACTTTGTGACTCTGTGTTTAACTCATGGAAAATGCACAGCTTCAGCAATATCTGTTACAAACATAAGTGTTTACCATTAAACAACTTGCTTGCATTCAAGATCTGTGCAGTTTTGAGAAAGAAAGAAGGTTGAAGGTCCAGTAATTTCTTCCTCACCATGATAAGTGTACTTGCTGCTCCAGCTTCTATTTTGCCTCAGGAACTACATTAGAAGCTGTAGTATTCAACTCACTGTCAGGTCCTTATTCTAAATCTGCTAGCTTGTTTCAGTGGATTTTTTTCAAATGTCTTAATATGACAGCTAAAGACATCAGAGAGTGCAAGGCAGGCTCCAAATCAGTGAGGCACTGCATTTTTCATATTTCCTACAGCGATGAGGTTTGGTTTTTTTTTTTTTTTTCTTACCCCCTCCCCTAGTAGCCTAACCTATAGAAACATAAATATACCAAGTGAAAAAGTAGCTGAAGCTGATGAGACCCATGGTATTGCTTCCATCAGCCATGAAAGCACTGTTATTGCTTGCTTCTGATTTCCTCTCTGATTTTTTTTCTAAAGTGGTAAACAGTAGAACCTCCCTTCCTTTATACACGGAGGTGTTTTGTCCTGTGGCTGTGCTCACGTAACTCCCACTAATGTTAATGGGAATTGTGCCCACATTTCAAGAAGCAAATAGATCCCTTAGTGGGTCCCATTAACATTCATTTTAAAGCTACCAGGTGTGCAGTGTGAATCTCATTATCTCTGTTGTTTTTATTTTTCTGCCGTGCACTAGCAAGCAAACTGTCAAAACCAGAAAGATGCTCATGGACATTACGTAGATCTTAACTGTAATAATTAAAAGAAATGGGATGGTAATTAGTGAACAGACCAGCCATTGAGTTCAAAATCAAACTGAAAGTATTTTGCTTTTCAGCTGGATCTGACTGCAACATGAGCTGCATAAAAACAGCTGTGTAAGATATATTGCATCATCTCATTAAGACAAAATGGATAACTTTGAGATATAGTTCCTTCTCGGAGGGTTAGATACATTTAGTCACAGACCATTTCTCTGGCTGAATGTCTGTGCAGTAATAATCTCAAAATACTTCCTTGGTCCACTCTCTCTCTTAGCTCCAACAGCAGAAATGCTCTTTATCACTCACCATCATGACAAATGCTGGCAAAAATCACTGAAAAGAGAATGGGGAGATTTTTGGTGTGTGAAATTTTAACAAGTTGAAGATATCATAATAAATATATGTAGTTTAAGTGCCAAATTTCTCAAATATATGACTACTTAAAACTTCCAATCACTCACGTTGCCAGCATTAGCAAGACCCCAAACTCAATTATCTATGTAGTTATAATAGTCCCATCCTAGTCAACTTAAAAATGCATGATTTTAATGGAGTTGAAATGAAGTCACTGAACAGTGTAAGTGCTCAAATTCCTCCCCTTTCCTGCAGCACTTACTCAGATCTCTAGTGAAGAAAACATCTGAATGCACTACAAATGTATTCACAAAACCATGCAATTGCAAGAATTGTGTTCGTAAAAAAAAAAGCATAGCAAAAAATATAGCATACAGTAGAATGCCCAACGTATATCAGGGTTTATTTTCACTTATGAGTATACTTCAAGTCCCTCAGGCCAGGTTCAGAAAGGTATTTATGTATCTAATCCCTACCAAAAAGCCTTCACGGAGAGCAAACCTTGAGTGATTTTGAAAATTTTACCTTAATGAATGCATGACTGTGTAAAAATTATTTTCTATGAAGTTATGGTTGCACAAAGTCTATTTTTTACATACATTTTATCTTCCGCATCCACTCCCTGTAGGACCACTAGATGCCACTGTGCCCTAAGTAAGAAGAACCACAGCTCCACAGTCTGCTTTAAATCCAGAGCATAAACAATTTTAGAAAGCCTGTGTTGACTCAAATACTGCAATTTCTTTAAGTGTTTTTGTGACCTGACACAGCTAGACTGTTGATAAGAACGATTCCCGGAAGCACGGAGTTTAGCTCAAGAGGGTTAAAACACCTTGAGGTATCACAGCTGTTTGCAGAACTGGTGCTAAAAGCTGATTGAATTTTCAGACAGGGAGAATCTTCCCTGCACAGCAGGAACATCCCCTGGCAGCATCCCTGCTCCATGTAAGATGGCAGTTGCTTCTTTCTCACTCTTTCTTCCTTGCAAAAGAGCAGGTAATGTGTTCATTGCAATGTTGCCTATCTGTTTCTTAACTTGCCTCTTAACATGGTTAAGACATTGTGTTATTTTTCCATGTAAGTGATGTGGCAGTGACTCAGACACCATAAAGTGATGATACCTCCTTGCAGCTCACAGTGTAAGGCTCTTGCAGAGCTGAGTTTCTTGGAAATGACTGGTCTTCTGGAGGAATTAATACCTGAGTGAAAATATCAGAAAAATAATGTAATTCTTATAACCTAGGCTGATCAGTAAAAATGCACTTTCGGCAATCAGCTGTTTTAAGTGCTGAAATTCTAATTTCCTGGAACCATTTATAATGATGGGTAACTGAATGCTCAGAAGGAGAAAAAACAACCTTCCTGCATTTCCAGGAAAAGGAGCTGGATAATGTAATGGTGCTTTTGTGGCTCTAGCCAGTTGTATTGTGAAAAGAATAAGAAAACCTAGTTAAAATAACTCAGAATCCTGAATCTGATTTCATGATCATGAAATGACAGTCAATAACAGCAAAAGGGATGTTGCCTTTTTTTTTACCTTCTTAACATATCTTATTTTACATTGTCTTGGTGACCTGGCCAGCAACTAAGCCCCACAGAACTGCTTGCTCACCCTCCCACCCCATGGGATGGGGGAGAGAATCGGAAGGGTAAAAGTGAGAAAACTCGTGGGCTGAGGTAATGGCAGGTGAAAAGGGAAAGCAGGAGCCGCGCGGGCAAGCAAAGCAAAGGAAGGAATTCGTTCCCTGCTTCCCTTGGGCAGCCGGCGTCCAGCCATCCCCAGGACAGCAGGGCTCCATCGCGCGTAGCGGTGACCGGGGCAGGCGCACGCCACCGCTCCCAGTGCTCTCCCATTCCCGGCTCCGTGTGCCCAGCGTGGGACATCCCGTGGGTCAGCCGGGGTGGGCTGTCCCGGCTGGGTCCCCCCCAGCTCCTCGTGCCCCCAGCTGCTGGGGTGGGTGAGGAGCAGACCAGGCCTTGGCTCTGCGGCAGCACTGCTCCGCGGTGCCTGAAGCATCCCCGTGCTCTCAGCGCTGCTTCCAGCACAAATCCAAAACGTAGCCCGTACTAGGTATTATGAAGAAAATTAACTCTATCTCAGCCAAAACCAACACACCTGGGCCTCTAGGAGAAAATATTTTGTCCTGCAGCACAGAACAGCCAGAATTTTGTCTCAGAAGGCAACTAATGATTTACCCTGACAAAGAGAAGATGCCCCTCCAGTTTCACTGTCATTTTAATGAGGCCTATAGACACAGTATTGCCTTCCTACCAATACCTGTATCACTAAACCACTTTGCCAGGTTCTATTTTAAAAAAGAAATCCCTATAATACTATTCAAGTTCTCCCATAATTTGAATAGCTGTACTTTTCTGAGAGTAAAAATAGAAGATTCGGTGTGTGAACCGGGAGGTCTACATGAGGAGCAATATATTCCCTACAGTGAGGTAAACCCCTCTATTCCCATGCTGAACGTTTTGTTTACAGCAGAGATTTTCTTCTTCTACAACCACATAACACTATATAATTATTTCTGCCAAAATGCCCAAAAGAACATTAATAATAAATGACAAATTTATTGCTGCTGTGCAGAAGTTTTCAAAAGAAAAGGCAAAGAGTGGGAATGGCAGAACGGCAGCAACCCCTGTGTGTTGGGAGGGTAACAAAACCAGAGTCTCTGAGGAGGTGCTGTAAGAGGCAAAGCTCTCAGTGAGACTGTCTGGGTGAGTATCAGAGATCTAGGAGTAAGGTGTTTCAAAAAACCTTGGGTATGGCTGGGTATTGAAACTAATCGTGATGCAGTTGCATGCTAAAATCATGAAACTGGGAATATACCCCCAAAAAGCACAGGCTGGGCATGACGGTTCTCAACATCACACCATGAGAGCACCCTCAGGTGGAACCATACCTGAAAAAGGACTGTTGTACCAACTATTGTATTACTGTAAGGACTATTGGGGGTTTTTTCATGATGGATAGGACAGAAGTGATGGTGTAACTGTGGCAGACTAGATAAATCCCAATGGTAAACACCGTAGAGCTCTGGGATGGGTTCGGTTGCATAGGGAAACTGCTGAACGCTCATCCCTGGAGGTTTTCTGATCAGGTGAGATACAGCTCTGGCAGAAATGATGGCAGAAGAATTCAGAGGAGGAGATGGGTTACATGACCCCTTGCTGCCCTTGCAGTGATGCTTAATCTGCAATTCTATGAATATGAACATGAAGAAATACCTGCCAGTTTAAAAAAAGGGAGGGTCAGCTCAGAAGATTTGTAACTTTAGGCTACCTTATGGAATATGTAGTATTTAACCTTCATGTGGATGGGAAAGGTGGCTGCACTCTGATGCATTGAATGCAAATCACAGGTGAGTTTTCTCAAATACGGTTGCCTGCTTTCCATTTAGCAATGCTAGGTGCGACTAGAATTAAATTTAGCTAGAGTGCTAAACCAAAGCAGAGGTACGTACACAGCACCATTCTGGTCTGCAACATAGAATGCCATACTTTTAAAAAATAATGCTTTCCTACTTTTGGATGCATGGGTGAGTGACATACAGTACTAAGTGTATCCTGTCCAGATGCAGATTTGGAAGCAGGCTGAGGAGGACTACACTCCCTCTTCTCCTCCTCCCTTATTACATCCATTTGTGAGCGTACAGCTTCACATCCCCACCTTTCTTCTTACATTTGTATCAGTGCTTTAGCTGTCCCTGAGCTTGTCTGCATCTTTTCCTTCTTGGCCAGGACATCTTGATATAGCTGTATGAATATGTAATACATTTCGAAATGACACTTGTTTTATACACTGCAGAATGCCTGAAAAAAAATCTGTGTTATTAAAAAATCTTTTCATTTCAGAGAAATTTCCTCAAAGATGGGTGTATTTCTCCCCTGTCTGGCTACTGGAACCTTTTGATGCAGGCTTCTGTGTTCTGGTTATCACATCAGGTTCATGCTGAACTGAATTTAAATGATTCAGTAACATGATCTTTTTTTTCCTCCCAAGTTTTCTGAGTCTCTGAGCAACCTGTATGACAAGGAATTCAGTAAAGCCCTGAAATACTGAGACACCTCTATCACAAGGCAGAGGTAGGTTTATGACTGAATTTCACCAGTGTTGGTATGCAGTTGGTATGCAGTTGGTATGCTGGCTCTCTCTGCCATCACTAAAGATGTTAAAAGTTATTAGAGATAGGACGGAAGGAAGGAAGGAAGGAAGGGAGGGAGGGGACATTAGCAGGAGGGAAAACATCCTAGAAGACTATAATTCTTCATGAAGGTCTTAATACATGTCTCCATCACTGATGAATGTCCACTCTTGTACATCCCTATCCAAACCAAGCTATGGGCATTCTTCATGACTTACCATTACTCTGTGATTAATTTGTTAGTCGATTCAAGCTGTCTTACTCTGTGTCTTTATATGTTGTTCTGATGTAGTAAGAGTCTGCCTTCATTCCCCTTGCTGATATTTTTTCAATGACAGGCTATTTTATTGAAACTCTTGTGAGATCATTTAGGAGGGAGGCTTCATGGATATCATTAGGGAACATACACACAGATAAAGCAAAATTTTAAAATGTGAGTGCTCTAGAAGTATCAAAAGGTTGATGTATGCTGAGATTCCGTAGGAAAAAAAAAAACAAACCACAACTGCTTAAAATGGCAATATACTTCAGTAAGATGAAATCTGTACCTAGGTGCTTGAACACCCAGGCACACACTTTTCTCCTGTCCTTTGCTTGTTTCTCTATCAATTTGTAGTTAAGTGGTTCTGCTGTCAAGACATTGTAATGAAAGTAAAACCTATGGCACTGATGCTATTTAACCGTAGACTCTGTTCCTAGACACTACAGAGGTGTTAAACCAAAAATGCTTCTTTGGGCTTTTTTTCTTTTCATTAAGTTAAAGATGCAGACAACATCCCTGCTGTCAATACATTGTGACAAAAAAATCAAATTCCTTTCCAAGGTTTGTATGCCCAGATTACCACAGGCACATAAAGTATTAAATAAATATAATATGCACAGAGGTGTTCTGTTTCTCATTGCCCTTTTAATTCATAATATCTAACATCACAGTTGTAAAGTCTGTTGAGTTTGTGGAAATACTGTAGAATATTTTAAGTAGTCCTTGGAAAGAACGTCTGCACACTGAAGAGAAAATACAAAGAGTTCCTGTGTAACATTTTAGAATTTAACTTAGTTGTAACTATGAAATCCAATCACCCCAAAGTCTCAACCTACCTATACACTAAGGAAAAAAGCTCCACAAAGCATGATTTTGTTTATAAGGACCATTCCCCAGGCACCTGGTAAGGCAGCCAACTGAAGAAATAGAAACATTTACTAAAGTAATTAAATTCTAAACACTGGCCAAAAAAAAAAAAAAAAAAAAAAAAAAAAAAACCACCAAGATTTGTTAAATTAATTTTAAAGAATTTTTGGGATATTTAAATCAGCTTCATATGTCAAGGGATTTTTTTGTGCCTGATGGTATTTTGCACACTTGTTGATAAAATTTTCTACAGATCCAGTTCAGCTGTTAACCAAGTATATTGACAAATTAGTTATTACTTTTACTCCAAACACTGAAAACTCTAATGAAAGATCTTGGGGCAAAATAATTATCTTAAGATATTTTTCTATCTTTAATTCACACCTTTACTTTCAAGGCTGCGAGCTCTCACTTGCACCATGGTGGGCAAGGAGACCTTCACCTTCCAAACTGTGGAGGAACCGGAGTTCACTACCAGTCTCTCTGCTCACGTGGGCAGTTTTCCTTCTAGAACAGAGGCATGTTTGCTAAGGTGTACCCCTGCAGGAGGCAAGAAGGAAGTGCTTTGGGAGCATCTGATTTAAACATACATGTCAAAATCCTTAAATACTTTCACTGATTCCAGGTCCACTATTTGAAAAACATTTATTTAAGGTATGATAACTTGGCTCTTGAAAAGAAATCAAGTTTATCTTGGAGTTTTGTTTGTAAGTACAGTCATGGATTACATAGGATTGAAACTACTATGATTAGCCATTTGGGTGTGCATTTATTTATTTTGGGTGATCCAGTTTCAATAACTTACCTTAGAAAGTCACAAAATGAGAAAGTGGCATAAGTAGCTACACTGATACAGCTATAGGTGTAATTATAGACATAGATAATAAAGGTAGGTAAAATAACGTGTGTTGGAGATGGTAATTCAGGAATTTCTGCTGTCCTAAAACACAAGAACAATAAGGTAATTTAATGTGATAGAGGGAATAAACAACACTTTTTTTCACATCCAATGCTGCAACAAAGCATCAGAAATCTACAAAATTAATTCACAGAGGGCAGAATATTTACTAGGGTTTTAATTCTGCCAACATGTATTTAGTGAAAGGCATATTAGGTATTTTGTCAGGGTTTAAACCAGTGTCTCTCAGAAGGCAGGAGGAAGTCTTGTGTGGTTAGCAGATTGTTCCTATTCTCACGAAAAAGGTCACTTTTGGACATAGAATACTAGACCAGATTGTCTTGGGTTTGGTCCAGTTGGGAAATCCCAATATTTCCCATTAGACATGCAGCTTAAATACTGAACAAATGCCTTGTCAAATTATTGAAGAAGGAAAAAGAGAGGTGAGATTTACAGAGTGGAGACTATGCACAGATATACAGAAACTAAAATGTCCTACAGCTTGCCTACTGCAGCAATTTAATTTAAAAAGTGCAGGTTTTAATCAAACAGGATAGCAGCTAGATTTATAGGTGGTGTGAACTGTTCTCAGTGTTAAGATCTAAAAGATACTCAAAGTTCATGGGGCCAATCCCCCACAGCTTTTTCTCATGCAAAAGTGCAATTGACTTGAAATGAGTGTTTTGGCAGAGAAAATAACTTTTGTTCAGATTTTATGTTTAGCAATAAAGAAGAAATAGCTTTAGGCAGATTGTATAGCAAGAATAAACAAACAAAATATATTACAATACTAAAAAAAATGTTTCAAAAATATGTGACAGGTGAGATACAATACTTCAATTAATACCCAGGCCTTATACAAGAAATTAATTGGAAAATCACATTAAAACAAGCAACTGCAGGAATCTCAAGGCAAAAAGTAGGTTTCTGGTATTGTGCATAGCTGATTCTCCAACAGGTAACTGACCCAGATGGTGATACTCAATGTGGTCAACAAGGTGGTGATCTGGTGGCAACCACTGCTTCCTCTGTACTACTTACCACAAACTCTGTGGTATGTGGTATTCATTTACTCAAAATGAATTTTTCATTTTGAGTAAAAGCCAGTGGAAGACTTTGTTGAGAGGCCTGGAGAATCCAGGGAAATGTGATGGAGAGAGATCTTGCCATTAAAGGTCATGACAAGTTTTGGGGTTTGTTACCAGCTGAGTTTCATACTTGATGAAAGAAACCAACTTTTTGTCTCTCTCCTAATCCCTGCTCTGAAAAAAATTACACTTTCTTAGTTGTTTTACAAAAGGATGAGGGAGATTTAATTCTTGGGTGGGTTAACAAATGTTTTTGGGTGGGTTAACAAATGTTTGGAGGTGATTAGAAGACACAGATTTGAAAGAGTTGTTTAATTTAATGACTTCTGGTACTTACAAGTGGAGTTTCAAAGGCAGAGGCATCGAAGTTAGTCACACAGTACCGGAAGGAATCAAAAAAGAGAAAGGAGACGGGCTTTTGTAAACTGGCATAGGAAACAGGTAAATTAGTTTTTGCAACACCCCTCCCTCCTCAATTTGTAACTAAGACCTAGCATGGAGAACTCACTTTAGAAACATTCTTAAGAAATTTTAATAACTATAAATCTTGCACGATACAGCTGGAAAATTTCTGTTCAATATTTCCATCTCCCTTTACACCATTTTTTGGTATGATTCCATTATTAGGTAAAGGAATATATTTGAATTCAGCAACACATAATACATGGAATCTTACATTCTGAGTCAAATTGTGTACTACAATGCAGGGGTTTTTTTCTTTTTTATGGAAAAGCCTTCTTTGAAAGATTTTTTTAGGTTTTTGCTTCCTTTCACTTCATTTTCTTCCTCCATAAAAATATTCTAGCTTTGCTTCTGTTCCTCCAAACGATTGTCCTGGTTCCTTGTGATAAGGCTGGTATCAACCTAACAATGTCTTCAAGAGCCTCCCAGGAGACTGTCAAAGCAAAACTAAACGATGCAGATGATGGGGCTTCCTGACACCTCATCGAGTTGAAAGGATTGCCATTTATCCGTTCACCCTTTGATAGTCACTTCCTCATTTTCTTTGCTAATGTATTAAAACTGAAGGAATTATCAGGAACTGTGGAGGAAAAGGCTGTATGATAATTTATTTTTATATAAATGCACATACAAACACACAAACACACACCCACTGCCTTCTTTGGGTTTTAGTGCCAAACTGATCCTAAGAGGAAAAAGCGTATCTGAAGTGCCTTCCAAATGTTGTAAGATGCATTATTTCTGAACAGCATGCTTCATATAATTAAGACACAAATGATTTTGCTCCAAAGCTATT
>VZTL01005230.1:0-23882 GCA_013400535.1 Scopus umbretta
CCCCCTTGCACCTTTACACACCCCCTTGCACCATGCACCCACCCCCGTACACGCACCACGCGCCTCGCGCGCACCCCTGACGTACACACGCTTGCTCTGTACACACGCACGCCTTACACACCCCCGTGCACACCTTGTTGCGCGCCCACCACACTGCGGGCAACACACCTTACACACCCCGTGCCCTGCCTGCGCGCCCCTGGCACCCACACGCTTGCTCTGCCCGCGCACCCGTGGGGCGCGCCTGTACGCAACCCCTTGCACACGCGCTGCCCCGGGCACTGGCGCCCCATGCAGGGCGCGCACCCCGCCACGCACCCTTTAGGGAGCACCTCCTTGCGCCCCGAAACGCCCCGCTCCCCGCGCGGCCCGGTGCGCAGCCCTGCACCGCGCGCCCCCTCCCGCTGCACCCCTCGCACCGTGCACGCACGCAGGCGTGTGTGCTCCTCCGCCACCCCGCGCTCCCCACCTCGGCGCGAAGCTGTGGGTGCGCGGCGTCCGCCCCGGCTCCCGCGCCGTGCCGGCGTTGCGGGGCAGGAAGGAGGCCGGTGGCCCCGGCAATCAGTGTTACCAGGCGGCACCCAATTTTACCGTGGAAGGGAAAAAAAACCAACAAAAAAACAAAAAACCAAAAAAACAAAACCCCAAAAAAACCCGGCAACCTCATTTACGATATGTTTTGCATGAACAATCACAATATTATTTTGCGGTGACTAACTCAAACCTGCGCCCTGGCAGCCAGGAGCTGCCAACCACAGCTTCCTCCAGCCCCATCGCCCGTGCCGGGGTGCGTGGCCGGGCGTCCCGCTGGCAGCCGGGGAGACCCGTGGCCCCGCCGCCCCCCACGCCGGCCCGGGGGCTGCAGCCTCCTGCCCCCAACCCAAGAACCATGGGGGGAAGCCTGGGCGATGCTGGGAGCCGCTTGTGGCTCCGGGGCTGGAGCGTGGGGGACACGGCTGGGGCTGGTTTTATGGCTGGGGCGGTGCTGGGAGGTGACGGGGGCTGCACGGCTCCGTCGCTTGCCTCTCCTCCATCGTGTTGGATGGCACGGGACAGGGGATGAGGCTCCGAATAAAGGCACTGGCTGGAGAGGGGGACGGTGTGGGGGGAGCACCCCGGGGCACTCCAGCACGGCGCGGGGATGCGAGGCGGTGCATCCTTCGAGCAGCAGCAGCATCACCAGCCGGAGGATAAACACCCACGGCGCAGAGGGGAAGGATCCGGCACAGCCACCCCGGGGCTGGGCTTTGCTGATGGAGCAGATGCTGGGGTGGCACAGGGGCCCCCATCCCGCCCAGCGGCCCCCCACCCCAGCCGCAGGCAGGCCTGCGAGCAGGCAGCGGCGCCCGGCACTTCAGCAGCCCAAAAACGGGGCGACTCTTCTCGCCGGCCAACACCTTGCCTTCCCAGACCTCGCCCCCAGCTACTGTGCAAATGTCGACTCGTGCATGAAGCCCGAGGACGGCGCTGGCGTCTGCTTCGACATCCAGCCCTTGCGTAGGTCAATAAACACCCTTAACAAAAACACAGATGTCCGACGCTTTTGCTCACTCTGGGGGGGGCTGGTGCCATTCGCCTTCCTCCACTGCAAGGGAAGGAGCGTTATTGGGGAAATGAAAATAAGCCCCAGCAAAACCCCAAGGAGCCCCAGCGAAGCAGCCCGGCTTGCGGCGGGCGAGCTGTGCCGGCCGAGATCTCGGCGAGCAGCCCGCGGCTCCTGGGGACATCTTGTCCCCCAGCTGCCGCCGCGAGGGTGTGCCTTTATCAGCCGAGACCGGGGCTCCCCTGCCCTGCCGACGCCGCCGAGGCCACCGGTGCCGGGACGGGCTGCAGGGATGGCCCCGCTGCAAACCGTCAGGGAACCGGCTCCAGACCCCGCCGGCCTCGGCAGGGCTCGTTAGCCCAAACGCCTCCTCCTCGCCGCTGAGGGGGCCGCATGCCACCCAAGCAGCCGGATGATAAATGTGGTCCCGGCTTTCGGGGTGACCCTGCCCTCCCTGATGAATGCTGCTCCATCCGCTGGCGCTGGCACCGTGCCGCCGCCGGTGAGAGCTGGGGAGAGCGCTGTCGTTTCTCTAGGTGGATCGCAAAGCTGGCTCAGAGAGAGACGGGAAGGTGGCCCCGGCTCCCAAAAGCTTGCACCGGGGTTGCAAACCGTCCCTCGCAGGAGGTTCCAGGGCTGAAATCCCCTTGTCCAGCCCCCAAAACAGCCCTGCACGTGGCTGATGTGCAAGGGCCCAGGATGGTCTGACACACTCATCGTGCCCGCTGCTGGAGCATCCCTGGGCACCCTCCCGGCAGCTGCCCCAGCTCCGGCAGCTCCCGCAGCTCCGACGGGATGGGAAGGAAAAGGGCCTGTGGGTGTTTGGGTGGGAAAAAATTATTTCGGAAACTGATTAGGAAAACTCATTAGGGAAAAATTTGAAGGCAGGGACCGGCAGCAGAAGGGAAAGGCTCGAGGGTCCCTTCTGCCGGCTTGGCAATGCCGTCACCTTTCCACACTGGGGTCCCACCGGTGAGGCAGAAGCAGGGCTGAAAATTAAGCTTGTGCCTCCTTTCCCGGCCCTCCAGCAGCGGTACCCGTGGCACAGAGCCGGCATGGATCTGCAAGGGACCACCCGCTTCCCAAGCGCTTCCCCTCGGATCCGGGAGCCACCCGAGGCTTTGCCCCTCCGTCGGGGACTGCGGAGCATCCCGGGGTGCCCGCGGCGCTGTGGCCGAGCGCGGGAGGGCGGCTTGCAGAGGCACCAGGGCTGCCGGGGGGCCCGGGGCCGGCAGGCAGATGCTGCATCTATTTTCTCCTCCTTGTTCATTTTGGTTTCTGTGTGGGTGGCTCATGTGAACAGAAAGGTGATGGGGAAAGCATTGTGCGAGAACAGCCTGTCCTTTCAAACACCTAAATTTAAGCCGGCGATTTCGGTGCATTTGCAGGGCTCACACGTGCCCGCGATTTTTTGGAGAGCCCTGACAGCCGCCGGCTTCACCCCCTCTTTCTCTGAGCGCATTTTTCTCCCGTGAATCACACCACCAGCCTCCTGGAACAAATCCGTTTCGACTCTGTCCTCGCTCCCATTGTTGTGAACCATCTAAGAGGCATTTGCACCGAAGCCACATCCCAAAGGTCATCCGATTGTTGGCAGTCCAGCGCGGCACTCGTCAGTGGACAGGGATGGAGAGAGGTGGAGTTTGCAAACCCTCCTCTCGCCGCCGCCTCGGTCCCTGCAGCATCCGTACCCCAGCCCCTTGGGAACGCCGGGTCGGGGATGCCACATCTCAGCCCTCATCCCACGGCACCGGCAGGCTCTAACGGCCAATTAGCAAAGCTCCCCTTGGACCCGCTGGCATCCGTGGTGCGGAGGTGCCACCAGCCGTAGGGCGGTTTCTTGTCTCCCACGTGGAAATCAGAAGGGAGAAATTAGAGGGGAGGTGGAGAGGGACGAATAACGAGGATGGTGGGGATGGCGTGCCGCCGCGGCACCCCGGTCCCCCGGCAATGGCCAGCACTGGCTGGCTGCACCTCCCACCCAGCCCTCCCTCTGCGCGATCCCAGCAGATCGTCACCGCCACAGGGAAGCCTGTGGGGAGGAGGGATGGAGGAAAGGAGACGGTGCCCGGCTGGGGAGGAAGGACTCCTGACGCTGCCGGCACAGCCCCAGCAAGCTGAAACCCCCTCAGTGTCACAAAGAAAAACCACCCCCAAAACACACCCCCGACAAGCAGCGGCTCACCAAACCCGTTTTTAGTTATACAACACACCAATGGAAAAAAATGACTTCTTCTTCTTCTTCTCCAACCCATTGTGATAAATGTTATTTCACTCAGCACCAGCAGATAAAATCAAGTTTAAGCCACATGCCTTAAGTACGAGGCTTTATCTGAGCCGGGTTTGGAGCCTGACCTTTACGGCAGCACGGTGCCGCGCGCTCTGCTGGCTTTCAGCGCCAGGAGCAGCCGCGGCACCCGAGGTGCCTCCAAGGTGGCTTGGGGGCCAGGGGAGGGGAGAGGAGGGAGACCAGAGGGTTTTCCTGGCCGGGGCCGGGAGGGAGGGCTGGCGGGGCTCAGGGATGGACTGGTTGCCCAGCGGAGCGGGACGAGCAGGCGGCACACGTGGGTTAGGGCAGCCTGCGCCGGGGCAGGCAGCTGGGCACAGATGTGGTGAGAGCAGCCGTGGGACGTGCGCCGAGCTGCCACCGGGCTCAGGCACCTGCCGGTGACGTCACCAGCACCAAAAAGCCCCAAATCCTGCCCGCCCTGACCCCTCTCCTACCCAAAGGGTGGCTCTGTTGGAGTGACCGGGCACCACCTTCCCCGCGCCGCAGGTCCACGTCCCCTGTGCCGGGCAGAGACTAAACCCGGGTCCTCCGGGTCCCAGGTGAGCACTGAGCCTCCAAATTTAAAAAGTGCCTCCAAATTTAAAAAGAGCCATTAGTCCTCCATCAGCTTGCTCCGTGTCCATAGTGGCTACTGTGAACGTGCAGGGCTTATATGTATAAAAATAGGTAGATGTCTTTTAATACATATATGCGTTTGTTAAAGAAACATCTAAACCATCTCTACGTGGGTTGTCCTTATTCTTCACCCATCCGCAGCGGCGATGATGGCATGGTGATGGACCAAGGGACGGTCCCTCAGCAGCAGCAGCAGCCGCCTCTTCTGGAGACAGTGGTGGCTGAGAACGGTCCTGTCGTGACCCGAGTGGTCCCCGGGCCAGGGCGTTCCCCAGGGGCCGTCGCTTGGATTCACTGCTGGCCCGGGGTCATTTGTTACCCGGTTAACGGGCGTTTCAAGCTGGGGGAAGGTGTTTGCTGAGTGACATTGCCTTGGGTGACATTAATGCCTCACCTGAAGGGGAACCAGGACTGCTGCTTCATCAGCGTGCATCTCACTAATAAGCGAGGTGCCTGCAACTTTTAACAACCGCAAACTTTATTTTTTAAACTTTTATATTTTTTACCATGGTAGGGAGATGTTGCCGGCGGCAAGGGCTCGGCCAGGGGGACTTGGCGATGGGTTGCCACCTCCACCAAGCGATGGAGGACATGGGAGAGAGCAAGCGCCAGACCCCGGCTGGGGGGCCCCGGCTCACCACTGAGGCACGGCGCGATGGCAAAGGGTGAAAAGTGAGTAAACTTGGGTTTTCTGCAGAAGAAAAAGCGAGCCACCCACGCGCCAGGAAATCTCTCCTCTCCGTGTGGGTGGTGGAGGCCCCAAGATGAGTTATCTCTAAAGGGCGACTCTGGGGATACCTAGAGATCTTCATCAGTGTGGATTTGGCGTGCGCCGAGGAGGAAATATCAGCATCGCCAGCTGGGGCTTTGGGTTTTCGTGTTGTTTTTTTCAAAGCTCTTTTTTAGCAGCTCATTTCAAAATTGGTTAGAAAGTAGGAGCCTCCACACCCCCAGGTCGTCTCTCTGTGGACCCGTTCCCATGGCCGTCGCGCCGCCCGGCCCCTCCGGGGATGGTTTCACCCTTTATCCCTCCTGCTTCCCCGTGGGATGCTTGTGTGAGGGGATGGCAGGAGCAGGTGCCTGGCCCCGGGGCTTCTCTTTAAGGCTATTTAATGGAAAATAATGGGGCACGGGCAGCCTGAGCCCAGCCCAGCACTGGCAGGCAGCATCGCTTTAGCCTTCCTCGCCAGCTCAGACCTCTGCTCCTTGCCGGGGCTCAGCTATAATCATTCGTAGCAAAACGAAGAGCCCAGAATGATAAAAATCAATGCAATTGCAAGCAGAAATCCCAGCCGGTGCATCCCTATGGGCATCCTCAGAGCTCACACCCGTGCCCGGCTTCCCTGGGATGCTCTTAGCCGTTAGGCAGGAGCAGTGCTTGCAGGCAGATGGGATGCTTGTCAAGCGAGGAGGGATGCACGGCGAGTTACAGCTAACGCCTGTCTACCATATATAACGATGTGAAACTCCTACACCCACGCGAGCTCCTTCTCCACTCACAGGGGGGCTGACATTTAAGCTGTAGAGGCTCCCGCCGGCTGGTGGCACAGCTGGCAGGGACACACCTGTACCCCAGCTGGGGAAAAAAAAAAATAAAAATCGCTACCCCGAGGTGGGGCAGGCAGAAATTAGCACTAATTAGGGGCAAACATGAAGGTAAAAACTGCACTGTGTTCATAACGCAGCGTCATATGTCCCTCTGAAAAGCGCGTCGTGCTTTTTAATGGAGCGGCGTATGACGCTGTTATAAGGAACTAAATTTATGTATATATGTATCTATCATATGTATAAAAACTTGAGCCTGACAGAGATTTTTGCCTGGACAGGGAACAGCTGGCTCCAGCTCAGCTCGTAAGAATATTAAACAAAGGCGGGGGGGGGGGGGGGGGGGAGCACCCCCAGCACTGGATGTTTATATTTCCACCAGCTACAAGGAGGTTTCTCCAGCTGATCTGCCTCACGGTGCAACTTGCCACAGCTGACTTGTTAGCCAGCTGCTTCGTATCAAACCCGAAGGCTTTTCCATATGCCACAGAAAGCCAATCCAAGAGTCATTTGCCACAAAGGCAGGTGGAGGAGTCCCAGCTGCAGGGGGATGCTCCCTGCTGCTGGAAGGAAACATCCCGCGTTGCTGCGTGACACGGCAAAGGGCTTCCCAAAGCGAGGAAGGAGCAGTGCTGCCAGGTCTCCCAAAACTGCAGGCAGGTGGACAGGCAGCTGCGGAGCCCGGGCACGCAGCACCGTGTCCTACGGGGAGGCATCAGTCCGGGGCAGGTTTGCTGCCGGGGGAAGAGCGAGATCCCGATGCAAGACCCAGGAGGATCCGATAAACAAGCAGCATAAGAGCGAACTACCCAAAATGACACAGTCGCTGGGGTCAGCGCCCCTCCTGCCGACACAGGCTTTCCTATGGTGCAGTTGGATTTAGGAAAACAACTGAACAAGCGTTTCCAGCACCTCCGCACACAGAACAGCCTCCGATTCCAGCCCGCTCTGTGGCCACCTTCCCCTCCGCAGCCCCCAGGCCAGAACAGCAAACCCTACAAAAACCAACCCCTCCGCCCCTGCTTGTGGCAAACTCGGCATCCCTGCCCTTCCTCGGCAGCCTGGGCTTAGCTCCCCTACCCGACCGCTGGATGGGTTTCAAATCGAACTATTTAAGAAGAGAAAAACACCCCTGAAATACAGGGAGAGGGAGGGAGATTTATGGATCTGTTGTTTGTCTCCCTCCTGTGGATAGATGCACAAATAAAATTAATGCCCTGACCTCCCCCCGGGGCTCTGCTAATAAACCATCCCTTTTTCTACCCGTTTCACACGATTATAAACCGGGGCACCACACGAAGGGGACAGTGAGCAGTCTCAGGAGAGCCGCAGCCCGCGGACTCCTCCGGAGCCCCTCTGAAGCGTGCCACCACAAGAGTGCTCTCCAGCTTCTCAGTCGATCAAGTCCACACGTCGCTCACAGGCGGTTTGAGCGGGCAAGATTTGCAGGCAGCAAAGGCAGGCTGACAAAGTCCAAATGCCATATTTTGGCATGCCGCACACATGTTGAGCGCAAATTTCCCCATGCAGCGCTGCTGGCTCTCCTCTCCAATACGTTATCTTTTTCACAAATCGCTTTGGGTCCCATAACTCCTGGTTACGGCTCCCCATTTTATCCACGGACGGGAAGAAGGTCCTCAGTGAGAGAAGCATCTCGGTGCTGGGATCATCCCGCAGTCCTGGCTGCTTGGCAGCACGCCGCACCACCGGCCATCCGTTATTCACCGTTTGTAAGGCATCAACGCAAAGCCCCGTACGTATTTATTCCCCGAGATCAATCGTCAGCCACAGGGGCTCGAGCGAAGACGGCGATAAGCTGCGGTGCAACTTTCGGGCAAGCAGCCACGGGAGCACCTGCCGCAGGCAACCCCAGCTCCCTGGCAGGTTTTGCCACCACACGGCAATCCCAGAGGAGGGGGAAAGCAAGTCAAGTCCAGCTAGAGAGCCCTCCGAGGGAGTTGTGGCTCCAGAGAAAGGCGACAGAGGCTAGTTTTAGCAGCAAGTCTCAGCTTCGCAATGCTGAAGGACGCGGAGAAACAAAATGAAAAGTCGCTCCATGGCACGGGGAGCTCGAGAGGTGCCATCCATCCTTCGCAGTGCCTATCGGCCACGTCCAGCTCTTCCTGGCATCCTTTTAAACGTTCGGCTGCAATGAATACAGGGAACGCGTTTTGCTTTGAAGCAAGGCGGGAGAACCTCCACCCGAGACGTTTGCTTGGCATGAGTCCAGGCAGAGATGCTGCTCCAAAGCAGCAACGTCCGTTCTCACCCAAGAGCATAGCCTTTGCTCCCAGGTCAGGGAAGACAGCCCAGCACGGATGCCATCATGGAGCTGGTGGGGTCAAGGTGCCCGCTAGATTTCTTTGGAGTTCGTATAATTCAGGTAATTCATGTTATTTCAACATTTAATGTCTGACAAAATAGCTATAAAGTCAAACCAACCTCACGCAAACTCAAGTGAGCGACTGGCGTAGGCAGCAACAATTCAGTGCGCTGGCGTATGGCCGCTGTGATTAAGAAACACATAAAAATAGATAAAACAGAATAGGGGGTCACTTTTAAAGGAATACTTTCCCGGCCTTTTCCCAGAGTATTTCCACAACATTCTGCCACAGTAAGGGAAAACAAAACCTCGTAAGAAACGGAAAATAACCCTTTCCATTCCAGCAAGGAGAGATATTTGCCTCTTGGTTTTCCCCCGTTTCTAATAATTGTGCTGTGGCTGGTCAGAAGTGAATTTAACAAAAGGGCAAGTGTGATTTCAGTCCTGTCTAATCTAAAACTAACCTGTGAACCTCAGCTTCTTTCAACCTAGAAGCTCCTGAGAAAATGGGTAGAGCAGGAGGGCTGTGAACGTAGGAGCCCCAAACCGTAAAGAACTGCAATACCAGCACTTGGAGCACTGCTGCGCGTCTGCACGTTTGTCTCGTCACTGACCCGAAACAGTGTTTCCTCCTATTCATTATCTGCAGCAGCTTTTTTGGGAGAAGAGACCTACAGAAAACTTGTCCTCCTTAC
Source organism: Scopus umbretta (assembly GCA_013400535.1). Taxonomy (NCBI): domain Eukaryota; kingdom Metazoa; phylum Chordata; class Aves; order Pelecaniformes; family Scopidae; genus Scopus; species Scopus umbretta. The sequence goes on from VZTL01005230.1 coordinate 9,012, forward strand.
ACCTACCGACCACGGGTTTTCCCTGATCAGGTGCAGAAAGCTCCAGTTCACGCTCTCGCAGCCCACGTTACGTGCTGTTGCACTTCCAGTTGTTGTCTTCTCTTCCCTTGGAAGAGATGCCGGAGCCTTCCACGAAGGTAGGGTCTCAGTCTGGAATTACATTCCCGTTCCCAACAACTCGCTCCTCCCCAAAGGCTCTGTTCACCATTCTTCATATCGGGAGTCCGAACTCGGCACTGACCTTGCTCTCAGGACAGAGCAGCTGACTTCCCAAGGTCCCTTCAACATGAACGATTCAATGGGCTTTTTAAAAAAATCCCAGGGGAGGTTGAAAGCAATTACTTCATCTGTGCACTACTTTTCACCAGCTTTGTTTCCCCCCCTTAGAAATACACAATATTAGGACAGCTGTCCACAGTCTCCAGCACGCCCACGCCTCCCAGACTGGACAAGTTAAATTAACAAGTAATTTTAGTGTAATCTTTTTCCACAAAAACATAGAAAGATGCAAGTTATCATTCCTGCAGTTAACCCCAAGAACATTTATTTTTAAAACAAGTTATTATAAAAGGATTTCACATCAATAAAACACCAGTCCTCAGTAACCGTGCAAACTAAATGCTTATTTTCGTGACCGTTTGTGTTCTATAAGCAACACAACAAGTCTGTTCCGAAGGAACTTTATTTCCTTTGCATACGACTTGCAAAATAAGTCCTTCAGCCTTTTGCGCAAAGCTCCTAGAGAAGGCAGGCTGTGGCAGCTGGGGATGTTTAGCATGCTCTCAAAGAAATCTTTCCACAGGTCAGCGTTGGCAAGCCTGCAAAGGAGCAAAAGTGCATCAAAAAAAAATTCTGAATGCAAGCTGTTAAAATACTATTTCCCGTATTTACCCCCGCTCCCTCCCCAGTTAGAGGCTGGAGCAACTGCCAAAATCGCTGTAACACAACGCAGCTTCCGTTGTGGCATGCCGCTTAGCGAACCAGTGGGATTTTTCCTCGTTAGTTGTTGTTTCCTCCTTCCAGGCAGCCCGTAGCTGAGGACGCCGTGCAATTCGCCACGTGCACTGCTGAAACGCTTCCTGTGCTGAAGTCAGTGAATTCTGTGAAGCGGTTCCCATGCACCGAACCTGGTTTTTAGGGCGTCAGGAAGCGCACACAAGCAACACTGAAAGCTGTGACAGAAACTAACCTCAAACAGATCTGGTACTAATGACGCATCTTTCTAGACAAGGGAAGGTTTTGAAAAGATTTTTGAAACCAACCTTCTGAAGGCTCCCTCGGGCTTCCAGGTACCGTTTTCATTCTTCACTTGCATGTAGGTACCAAAGAGCATGCAGTAGACCGTTGCTGCAATGCCAAAGTAGTCTGTCTAAACAAAGCATAAACAAGTTTCATGCTAAAAGTGTACTGAGACCATTAAAAATTAGCTGAAAAACATTCTGCAGAGCCCACAGGGCACGTTCTGTAAGAAGAGGGTTCAGGACTGCGTTTTAAAGCAACAACCTGAAGCTACAGCTCTAGTCTAACGTTTCTGTACTCCATTTATCCACGCCAGATGCATGCAGTAAGCTCCCAATGTTCAGGCTGCCTATGCAAGCGCATACCTACCTGGTAGTTCCACGGTTTCTGCGTCAGCATTTCAATACACTGAAATCCAGATGTTTCACATTTTGCAGTAAATGCCGTTCCTTCAGGAAAGAGTTTCATGTCTATGCTCTGGCCCAAGTCAATGAGCGTCAAGCCATGAGAGAGACCATCTATGTCACATGTATCGTTGTCCAGAAACCTTCAACCGTGACGAGAAGAAGAGATCAAGTAAGTGTCAAGGCTATGGTATCACAATATGCCGGCATCTCAGGCAGCAAAAGGGAAATACTTGCCTTTCTCCAAGTATGAAATTGTCAGGTTTAATGTCACCATGAATGATTTTGCAGCTGTGGAGCTCTTCCACCATATAAAGAATTTTTACAGCAAAGTAGATTACAAGTGCTTGAGGCATCACCTTTTCAGGAAGCTTTTTGTAAATGTTTATGGCATTCTGTAAACAAAAAGATAGCCAAGAACCATCAAGCTACGCAGAAATAACTTGATATGGATTACAGGTCCATGTTGATAAGCAGAACACATTCACAATGAAGGTCGATGAAGTGGAGAGCAGAGGAGACATCTGAATATTGTAATCTAACAGCACTCCAGAAAGAATATAGGTGTTCCAGAGCACAAGCTGATTACACTTACTAGCAGTGTTCCATAGTTGTAGAGCTCACCAACCAAAATGCTTCCATTTTGGAAGAAATGAGCAGAGTAAAAGTGGATGTAGAGATGGCGTATGCTTGGATCGAGCCTTTCTACCAGCTGTGTAGCTATATAGAACTCCCAAGGGTTGGCAGGCTTCTGGACCTGTAACCAAAAAGTTGATTTACTAGGAAAATCTATTAGCATTAAAGCAGAAGTTCTTCTCAGGTTGGTGTTTTTTTTTTTGTTTGTTTGTTTGTTTCTTTTTTAAAGCCAGACTAGGCATTTTTCCTCTTGACCAAATAAAATACGTATATCTACAGTAATTAACCTCAAGTCAATACACTCAATGATTAATCCTCTTGAATCAAGAGTTCAAATTACATGCCACAATTCCATTCTGGCTTATGCACTCTTTTGTGTTACTTAAAACATCAGTCTTCCTGCAACATTGATGCTTCTGCTGGCCACAGACATTTTGCGTGAGAGAGAAGGCTTTTGAAGTCAAAACAGGAAAACCCTTCCGATTCCTTTCCCTACTATTTCCCCCAGTACACTGAACACCCGATGCTCAAAAAAACCCTTAAGTCACCTTTATGTACTAGACAGCTCTCAATTAAGGTGTTACGCTAAAAAGATGTTTGCTGAAAGATTAAACGTTGCAGAAAAGATCCACAAAAAGATTCCAAAGGTAGGAAAAAAGATCTGGTGTGGAGAGGCTAAGGGGGGTGTATGTGTGCCAACTCAATCACATAACCACGTCTCAGCCAGACTGTACTAACTGAACACGTGCCCTCTCAGCCAGCAGCAGATGCATGACCTAGCACAACCCTCTCGGGCTAAGCCGACCTCGCAATTGCACAGACTTTCCTTTTGGCAGCAGTTCTGATGTAAACACACGCTATCATCTGTTGCTCATTCCTGCACTGAAGCAGCCTGGAAGAAGACAGGGCAGAGCAGGGAGGGAACTGCTCAATCTACAGTCGCCATCAAGACAAATGTGTTTATTAATAAAACCGTACCAGAGAATTATCACCCAGCAAAGTCTACGTAATCGCCAGCTGCCACCGAACAGGCTGGCTGCACAAAGTGCAAAAACGCTTGTGGAAAGCTAGTGGGCACGTATCTGAAACAAAAAGCGGCCCTTTCAGCGCGACCTAGTAGCAAGAGCAATTTTATCATCAATCCACCCACATTTTCATTTGCTGTGGACTAAGAGCACTTACGCGAGTAGCTGCCTTTGTTCAGCTGAGAAAGATAGCCTGGCTGTAATTCTTATTCCTTAGGATACCTGTGACTACTTTATACAGAAAAGATGAAGAGGCAAGTCCAGTCAAGAGGATAAATAGCTTCCCACGTAGAATGAATCAGACATCACAGCATTCAACCTGAACAAGGCTTTGAGGATAGACCAATACGCTTTACTCCATATTTATAAACAAGAAAACTCAGCAGAATCCACCCAGGGTAGGTGTCAGTACTATAAGACTCCAGAATCTTCCAGCAAAGCTATTCCGAATCAACACTACTTACCTTGAATATTACTTTCTGGTTGTTTCTTGGGTTACTTGCATCCAGAATGGAAGCCTGATAGACTTGAGCAAAAGCACCCTCTCCAACCAAGCAGTCCACGTGGAATGAGCTGGATCCTTTAAGAGATTGACAACATTAAGTCCTGCTTCACAGGAGAGATGTTACCACTTGCAGGAGGAGGAAAAAAACAAAGGGGGGAAAAAAAGAAAAGAAAAAGCACCAGCCATATACAAGTTATTGCTTTAACCCTAATGCTAGTCTTTCTCTACAGGTCTCTTCTTACTAGCTAGCCTTTCCACAGAAGAGAGCCTGTACTCGCTCTTGAGAACAAGAGTGTTGCGAAGTGCCACATACTAAAAATCAGTGTTTCTATTTTGGTCTGACTCCCTGGAAGTAATCAAATTCCAAAGTGCATTCCTTAAAAAGTAAACACTGACGTTTAAGTCATACAAGTATGTTGCAATTACTGTCATACAGATTTTGTTGACACAGGACTGCTGCTGTTCTATACAAAGTTTGAGGAGTTGTGTCACAGATTACTAGGAAAAGAAAACCAGGAAAATTTCCTACTCAGAATGCCTAATCAGAAATGCTTATGCTACAACGGAAGACAAACAAAAAGCCCCAGGTCTAATTTCAAACCTGAGGTTTTGATAATCTGGAAGCTATCTGGATATACGTGCAAGTAAACTGAATTAGAAGAATACTTCAGAGGTTCCCAGAAAAACTTCAAGAAATGCTTTAAAGTGAAATGTTTGAAGTAGCTCTTACCCAGTGGGAGTTCAGCCTTCAGTTTGATGAACGGAAGAGCAGATTTCCATTCGAAGTAGTTGGCATAGGTGTGGAGTGGTTTAGGAAGCTCTGATAAGAATTTGCAAATCAATTCCTTATCCCAAGGGTTCTCAACAAGGACTTCACGGAAAGAAGAAAAATATTTAAGCTATAAGAAAAGTGTCATTTCAAAGAGGTACCACAAAGCTTATACCTGAATGAGTATCACTGATTTAAAAAAAAAAAACAAAACGCACCAAACAAAAAAATAAAACCCCACCAAAAAAAAAAAAAATCAAAGAGAGCAAAGTTAAGTATTCCTCAGTTCGGACAATCCAGCTTTTATACCTAAGTCTTCCGTGTTAAAGTTGCCCAGACAGACAGATGTTTATGAAGTATTTGAGCCTCAACTAGCAACGAACCCTTGGGCACCCTCGAGTACTCCCGTACTTCAGCATATCTTTGGCATCATGTAATACAGGTACAGGTGTCCTTCCTTACAGCACTTGTACATACGCAGCGATCTCTCTGCCGGAGCCACAAGACAGTTTGCCCACTGCAGTGACCACCTTCACGCTGGAACAAAGCACTGCTGCAAGAACAGGACACCGCTCTGATCTCCGACTCGATGGAAGAAAACTGTAGGCAATGCTCTGTACCTGCAGCTCTAACACTCCGGGCTGTCCTGTCCTGCCCAGTTCCAGACAACTTTTCATGGGAAATTTTGTCCACCCCAACAGATGAGGAATATTCAGCTCTGCTCGTGGCAGTCTGCTCGTATAATCTTTGAGAAGCAGCCGGAGCAACTCCTTGAATTCTATTTCCTTGTTTCGAGACACTTCCTTGAAGCTCTCCTTGCTCTGCAATGTGTTCAAGAGCAGGGCTACATATTCAAAACAAAATATTATTAATCAACAGTACTGCCATGGTATTTTTGCATCTTCAGTAAGCAAAAAGGTGTCAAATCTCCATGCTTGCAACTTTGGCCATAAGATGAATAAAACATTAAGATGAATAAAATAGACATTTCTGAAGAAACTAAGATTTGATCATACTGTGCTAGCCACAGTTTAATAACTTTCAAGTTCACTGGCCAACAAGTTCAGCCAATATTGAACAGAAAGCAGTAGTTTTACATATGCAGTCATTAAGACTTTCTGGGTGGTTAACTTGCAATTTAAATGTGTCAGGAAACTTACATCATAGGAGCATTTTCAGGGGCATAATCGCCATATCCAGGCTCATTTAACTCCGCAAAGTGCCGAGATGTACGCTAAGCAGAGTCAGTCTGACACAAATACGTCAGCTCTAGATTACTCGGAAAGCTTGAATCAAGAGCAGCATAGCAGACCTGCCGGCTCTGGCATAGATTTCCCTAGCACTCTCAAGCCTTGAAAATCTCAGCGAGTCATGACATACCTTAGCTTCTTAGTTTTTGTTTGCTTGTGCAGTTCTTCAGAAAACTCCAAATCCATTTGTGGCAAGTCATCCCCACAGGCTGAACAAAGGGAGTAGCAAGAATATCAACTGTTTATTTTCCCCAAAGGCAAGCACATTTAGAGTATTCTTACCAAGACAAGAAGGTTAAGTCACACTGCAGCTATGAAAGTTGCTAAGGTATCACAAAAGCTTGAACTGAACAAGCTTATTTTAAAAATACCTATGGAAAGACAACAGCTTTTTCTCTTTAGGGAGTGTATTCCAAGACCAAAGAGGGGCAAGGCAAGCATAAAGGTGGCCCCAGAAGAAGAAGGTGCTGGGACTTCAGTCAATTTTTTGACTATTTACAACCCCTCAGAACAGTTCAGAACAGCAGTTCTACAGCACAGTCAGAGTCTCTCTCGTCCCTCGCCACCTTGTCTTATTCTGCCAATGACAAATTCTTGGAAAGCTTATGTGCTGGCCAGCCCATGCTCCCAGCTCCTGTTCTGCAAGGCTTTTGTATTCAGAAGTGGCAGCGGTGGGAGCCACACCTGCGTACTACTTGGCAAGGCCTGGGAGGTAACCAGGGCACAGAAGCGGAGTTATGTAGTACTGAGTTAGATGCTCTCAACCTGAAGTATTAATTATTTTACCTTTGTGCTCCAAAGCTTGTCGCGAATGTGCCGACAGGTAATTAAACGGTGTTGATACAAGCTGAGCAGCTCGTGCAAAGTCTCTTGTGTTGTTTGGACTGGGGGCTAACGTTTTATTGCTACTTGGTACATTCCATACTGTATAATCATCCCTCAAGAACTCCGGTGTCCCTGTTTCTTCCTAGACAGGAAAAAAATATTTAAAGATTTAAAACTTAGGCACCAAATCTACCCTGCCAGAGCTGCACTGTAACCTACTAGCAGCCTCTGCAGTCAGTTTCAATAAGGTTGAGTCTGCCTGCGTCAACCGACAGCATTAGCAAAATAAAGGAACCGCAATATAAGCTAAACCACAGGTTTACATAGTTTTGTATCAGACCTGAATGTTGGCAATTATTAATATCACAGCTGGACAACAAAAAATTGCCACAAGAGTCTGAAAAAGCCTACCTCATTACTTAGTGATCGCTTATACCCAAGCAGCCTGAAGCTTTAATGCATCTCCTTGGCTATGAAAACTGTTAGGTGGTTATTAGAAGAGTGTCTCTTGTGCCCTGTCCTTCCTCCCCCAAGCAGATACTAAATCTACAAATCGACTACAGTTGGATTTGTTCTAGAGATAGAGGTCTCCACTACTAAGCTCCTAGAAGTTCTGCGAAAATTAACAGCTGAAGACGTTCATCCCATCGGCAGGAAATGGGAAAGGGTATCTAGACTTCAGCGAGGTATCATTCAGAAGAACGTTGCAGCACTGGGACAGAACAGAGCTAAATACAACCACCTCCAATATCCCCTACAAATACATAACCCATTTCAAGGCTAATTCTTGCAATAAGACCAAACACTCACTTCTGTACCCGCTGTACAGTCAGTCAAGGGACGTTCTCCAATAGTTCTGGGCTCTTCTGGCTTGTTTTTATGCTGTGGGATCCTGACAAAACAGGTAGTTTAGAATAGCTTTTCCCCAGGAACCTTCCCAGGCCAGGAACCTTCCCAGGCAGACTGATCATAAAAAAAGACTACTTGTTTTTCAATTTTTTTTAAATTATTTTTTTAACAAATCCCATTTGCAGATACTTAGAGAAGTTGCAGTAGCTCAAAGAAACAAGCTATTCACAGTTACCCAGAAAATTAAGCATCTCAAGCATGCTGTCCAAACAGGAAAGTTGCGCAATTCCACAGAGAAGCAACTACAGCTTTCTCATGCCACTTCCACACAGCTGCTAGTGATTGTATTCAAGCCAATCCTGATACTGCAAATACAGCCACAGCAAAATTATATGGAATAGAATCAATCCTATGTGTAATTCTTAACAAATGGAACTCGGCTGTTACTTTTTCCCTCCTTACCCGCTGTTCTCCTTTTCATTCTCATCTTCAAAGATAGAAAATGCAGGCATGACAGGGGCAACAACATTCGCTCTCAGACTTCCATCAGGCTCTTAAAAACAAAAGATAACCAATATTATCTTCACCCAACGAAGACCATATAAACAGTCACATTTTCGTCCCTAACCAGGCAACTGATGGTCATGGCTACATCCAGCTAGACCAGGAGCATCCTCAGAATTGTCACTCAATTCATCTCTCGTCTAAGCTCTTGGCAACGGGGAAGATTTTTCCATCTCAAAACCAAGCCTGGCCAGGAGTATAGAAGCCGCCTTGGCTGCATCTGACCAGTTGTGAAATACCTCTGTGCTCACTCTCGTAAACCACTGCTACTGCCTGGTTTTCAGACAATTTTAACTGTTATGGTAAAATGGCAAGTCAGATACCAATGCCCGGCCTGCAAAATGTTTTAGCAAAAGCTTTACGCATATGAAGTACCATCTGTGCCCTTTTGAAAGTTTAAATACCAGAGAAGTCACTACAGGCTTAATGTGTGCTTAATACACACATTAACAGGCTTGCTAACAGTAAAGTGCTTCTGCTGCTCTCAGACTGTGCGTCAAAATTTAGAACCTGTCAATAAATTAAATTAATTAACGGGAAAGAAGTGGTTTCTTCACTCCAGACCTAATCAAACAACTACTTATCTCAAAATTAAGAGGACTAGTGGGAGGGGTAAACAGAAAAAAAAGCAGTGAAACATCGTGGACTGAAAAAGTAATACGTACCGCTTTTTCTGCAAAAGACTTCAAATTGCTCCTCGCTTTCTTCAAGAGGAGATGGTTCAGGCAAGATGGGTGTTTGAAACATATCCATAAGGAATCCTAAAAGAGAAATAAAACCCACAAGAATATCAATTTTCAGAGCTTCTTCCACTGTGTAGTAGTCAAATCAGATGCCAATAAATCATTATCCTTTGTCAAATGCCAATAAATGATTATTCCTCCATATCACATTTAAACACTCCAGACAACTGAACAAACACAGGAAGATCTGACTTAGCCAACGCATACTTGTTGGCGCCATAGCCTTTTTTCTTTTTTCCCCCCCTCTCCAAGATGAGATTTCAAGTTCTTCTAAAGGAGCAAATTCTGCTTTATCTTCTTAGATATTTGGAAGACTAATGAATATCACAAGTTTTTGGTTTTTTTTTTTTTTTTTTAAATATTATTTTTACAGATAATATATTCAGCTGCAGCAGTTTGCCACAGGTTTGAAGTTAACAGGTTTACTATCAAAACAGAAGAACACAGCAGAAGAGTACAAAAGGGATAAAAGAGTATTAGGATATCATTACTCCACATATGACCTCAGAAATACAACTGCAATTTCCCTTTTAGGATTTTGAAAAAGCAATGTTTAGGATTGACAGTGTCCGTTAAATAATCAAAGACCTTCTGCATAAAAGTCACCCTTGTTGCAGCTTTGGGAGAAGCTCAACATCAACCAGAGTTGGCTTACTAACTTCCTAACATTCTTCCACTTTAGTCTGTTGTAGGTGATCAGTTCAGAAACAGGAGTCCCTGACAGTACTGACAAGAGCGGCCCAGAGAACACGCTGCCTAAACAAGCCTGGCAGGCGTACCACCTGGACAAGCGTCCGGGAGTTTACAGGATGTGGCTGCTGGAACGTTATTGAAGCATCTATTTCTGGTCAAAAGCTTTGGGTCATCCAGACAATCACAAAAGAAGAGTACCAATTTAATATTACTTTTCTCTTTGATTGAATGGTGCACATGGCCATCACTAGATAGCCTCCCTGTATATTCAGCTCTGCCAAAATCACCAGGCAAGATCCCATTAACTCCAGTGAAACTAGCACATTATTTCAGATGCTTACCCAATGCTTCCTTTGTATGAACTGTAGGTGACGGCTGCACCTTGAACGGTGTTGCCTGCATTGCTCCTCCCAGCGAGGTGTTTGGGGTAGCTTGAGAAACATTGCCAGAAGCAAAGGAAGAATTTCCAACTCTAGATGCTAGAAACGAGAGCAGCGAAACCATTTCTGAAGTAGCCTGGGATTGTTTATTAACATTTGAGTAGCTAGAAAAATGTTAGTAAGAGAAGTAAACAAGATGAGTAGCAGAATGACAGCCCAGAATTTTGGGAGAGCAGATTTTGGCTTGTTCAGAGATCCGCTTGGCAGGTTCCCAGGGGAGACTGCCCCGAAGGGCAAGAGGGACCTTGCACAGCTGGGTGGCCTCTGAGGACTCCATCTCAATTCACAGGAGTGATCCATTCCGACACAGAAAGTCAAGCAGGCCGGAAGCCAACCAGGACAAACAGCAAGCTCCCAAATGAGCTCAAACAAAAAGAAACGGCACGGAAGTTGGAAACAGGGACTGGCTACATGGAAGAAATAAAGAGACATTGCCCAAACAGGCAGGGGTGGAGTTAGGAAAGTCAAAAAGCTTAGCCAGGGTTAGAACTAGTAGCCACATGCTATTGATCACCAGCCAGTAACAGTCATAGCAATAGCATCAGTCTTTATCAAAATTTGGCTTATTACCTTCTTTCACGTCCACAGAAGTAGGTAGTCCAGCGGATCTCTTGTTAGGGTGCCTTCAACAGAAAGATTAAGAAAATGAGCTTGAAATAAAAGCTATTATTTAAACTCAAGCTTCAGTTCAGGACTTAGCTATACTGCCCTCAAAGCAGTTAAGGAGGCCTTTCCCAGTCTAAAACAAAGGAAACATCCCAGACAGACAGCAGCTAGGGATCCTGTTTTTCCCCCCCATGAATGACTCTCTTTAGTCACACAAATGAAGCAAGTGAGAGATCCTGTCAAACATTATCAGAGGCTGCCCCCAGAAAGTTTCTCATACAGTTGCTGTAGGTATAAAAACCGAAAGGCAGCAGAGTCCATTAAAAAGGTTAATAATACTGGCATTAAATATTCTTCTTGGATAGTTTGCCTCCAAGTAACCCCGTGACATGAGTGAATGACAACGGGTTCTGTTTCCTCTGTTGGCCAAACCTACACAGCTGTGCTTGCCTTGCCAACCTAGGTTTCTCCCTCTGCCCCCCAGCCTTGTTTCCTGTACTAGCCAAGTCACACAAGCAAGAGTGCAGAAGATAAATACAAGCCCTCCCTTTTTTTTTTCCTCTGGAGACCTTTGTGGCCAAGACATAACATACGGGATCTGTGTGAACTAAGCATCTCCTGTCATTTATTTCAGGCACGCCAGAGACAGCAATGCTGAGTAATTACTTCTGTTACACACTGAATTTCCTTTTAGTTATCACAACTAAAACAGGGTTAAAGGAATTAAAAACTGAAATGAGGACTGAAAGTTATACAAGTTTGATATTGGTTTCCACAGGCTACTTCAGATTTTTTTTCAGAAGAGGAAGAAAGAGACTGGTTTTTTTGTTTTTTTTTTTTAATTAATTCTCAGCTGAAGAGTAGATCTGGAAGATGCACAATGTGCAGAGTAAAAATTAGCCTGTTCATACGTACTGTTCTCCAGTGCTGCAATTAAGAGCCGAGTTGGGATGTGCCTGTTCCTGAGCTGAAACATTATTGAATGGAGGGTGTAACAAACCCTTCTGGAGTTCTCCATGCTCTAGCTGAGTTTTGACTGCATCCTTCTTATATGTTACTTCCCACAGGGAGGTTGATGTCATCCGGTGGCCAACGGGTTTCACTGACTCCAGTGTAAGAGCAGTGGATGATAAAGTACTTGATGGAGGCCGGTCTGGCACCAGACCTTGGGCATTTTGCAGATCTGAATTTTGACACGATTCCATCCAGTTCTGCTGTAGAGCTGCACTGGGCGTCACATGTGGATGCACCTTTAGAGATGAGAAACGTTCTTTTATGTTCAAAAACCCCCCACAAGTATAGCCAATGCCATTTTGCCTTTTATTTCTGCATAACTAGTTTTTCTTGCATAAAGAGAACTTCCATATGCAACTAAAACTAAATTGAGGAGCAGCAAAAACAAACTTTAGGGTTTAACAATAAAAATACATTTCATCAAGCATTTAAAGTTATGCCAGGTATCCATACTAATTGAGAATTGCAGCCTTGACTTCCAGGTTTGGTGAGCAAACTATTCTGGATACTGTCATGGTTAAATTTTAGGAGATAACTTCACAAAGACCGCTCCTAGTGATCATAGTATGTACCTACCACTGTTGTATTTGGTTCAGCTGATGTTGTAGAGGCTGGTTCCAGGCTAGTTTCCTCCAAGCTTTTGGTGAGCTGGGTGAGCTGTTCCAGCTTCTGCTGCAGGGCTTGCAGTTCAAGGACAGCTGACTCTTTCTTCCTTATGCAGTCTCTCTCTTCTTCTTCTAAGGACAAAACAACAATATCAAGTGAAACAGTGCATCAACATCCAAATGAGTTGCTCAACACAGACATTACAAGCTGCTTGAAATTAAAATTTAGATATAGTTACTCTGTGTAACTGCAGGACAACACTCGGCTCTGGAGGCAAAAGTTTAGGAGAAGCAGATGACCTAGCGTCTATCCTCTCAGTCCTGATCCCTCAAGGGAGGGCCACACAACACTGTCTCAGCGCTGGCCCGAGGGGCAACCAGCAGCAGCCCTAACAATGCTTTTTGGCAGAGATGACAGGTAGCCTACCTCTCACCTGGTGTGTACCTGTGGTGCCCGGCTCAGCGCTGCTGCAAGCACGCTAGCGGCACCCGTCCTCAGCGCAAAAGGAAACCAGCGCTGAAAGATTCCACCAACGTGACCCTTTGGTGAAATGTGGGTGGGGATGGAGCCTGCTGTCCCTAAGGGGAGAGCTGCCCCTGCTGGGAATGATCTTATAGTATTACTGGATTTGAAAAAAAAAAAAAAAGAAAATCCAGATTCAAATACATGTTTTAAAAATACATTAGCATCTTCCCTCCCACTGAATCTCTCCCTGTTCCACTGACTACAATTTATCCATTTCTTCTTTACCAAATGAGAGAAGTACTTCTTTTGCCCAGCAACATCCCCCAGCAACGTTTTTTTCCCTTCCTATAAAAGGCCAGATACACATCTAACTCACTTCTGAGCAGCTGCTCTTTATTTGCACTCAGTTTTGGTTTTACTTCTCCAAGACCTAATTTGTCTATTTGAAAGCCCACCTACTTTTTCTCCAAAATGTCATCATTCAGCAAACAAAGGTATTCCCTCTAATTAGAAGCTCTGCCTTGAGACCATCCCCGCTACAAGCATGCCGTCATCCCACAGCTACATTTGCCAAGAAGGCCAAGCGAAGAGAGAGCGTCACTCTTCCCTGCAGCATGCCTTTGACTGACTTGGGCCGAGGACAAAGCGTGGCATCACACCTAACCGTATGACAGTTCAAAGCATACTCTGGGCTCCCTCCTCTGATTACAGCCTGTGGAGAGGAACCAAGATACTCTCAATCCTGAATTACAGGCGGCAGAGTGCCACAGCTAGAGCTCACATCAGGCTTAACTAGGACCGCTAAAGCTGCTCACACTTTCCCCCCCCGGTTTCCTCAGAAGAAACTCCACTCTCTCTGAAAATCTGGGTTTGAAAAGACAAACCCAAGGGATGAGCTTAAACAGTAAATACCAATGTCAGTCATTTGGCACATTACCCGATGCTTCCAAGCTCACCCCACCCTGTTTCTCTATGGGGATGCTACCTTGGCCTTTGAGAAAGTTTTCAGGCTTCAGGAGAGAGCTTGAAAAGAAACAAATGCAGCCAAGTAGTAGTTTTCCAAGAATATGAGAATGTTTCTGAGATAGCTAGATGGAAAGAGAAGGATACCCCATTTTTGCTGTCTTCTGAGGCGCTCATATTTCTTGAAGTATCTCTTGGCTCTTAGCTCCTCAAATGAAAGTTCAGAGCCTTCACATATGAGCAGGTTTTTATCATACATTGCAACCTGCTCACATTCACCAACAGTAGATGACGACTTAGGAAGAACTTCAGATTTGGAGATGTACGTAACGTACTTTCTGTGAGGAAAAATAAGAAAAGGCTCTATTCGAGTTCATTGGATTTATTCTGGGAGCATGTTAATTTTCCTGCAGTGTGGCTTTAGAAAAACCCAAACACTTACACTTCTTCTTTTCCACCTGAAGAACAGGACTGAGTATCAGCAGAATCAGGACCCTAAAGCAGGGCAGATGAAATAAAAAAATAATAATAATAAAAAAGAAATCATTCCAATATTATAGTTAACCATCCATTTTGACGAGACCAACAATCACAAAGCCCCTAATATTTAATTCTGATTGAAGAGATGACAATTCAGACCACGAGCACGGCAAGAACAGATCAGAAGGAGAGAGCTCTGTGAGTCATCAGAGCCTGAGGAAGTCCATCCTGAAGAATTAGCCACGTAACAGTTTGCTGGAATCTCTCAGAGCTTTTGGAAGACAAACAGATGTAGTTCTGGAAACTGCAGTCCAGAAGGACACTCGAATGACCTGAACAGGTAGTTTCCATTCCAAAAAACAGGAATGTAAGTTATAGGCAGCTTGGGTTTTGTTAAGAACAGACTGGGTAGCCTCATCCAACTTCCTTCTTTGACAAACTATCCAACCTCAGGGCTAAGGAGCAGGCAGCAGACACAGTAAGTTTTAAGTCCATTCGGTAAGTTTTAAGTCTATTCCATCATCCAAGATATCTTTCAGTGTTTGCAGGCAATACTGAACTGAAAGAGTCTTGAGCACTTTAGAAAACAGGACCAAGTTGAGAAAGGTTACCTCAGTTTCCTACCCACAGTCTTTCAGTCTTTAACTTCACCTGCCGTTCACCTTTCATCTGACTGTGCCAAAAAGGCTGTTTAGAATTGTAACTAGCTTTGCCAAACCTCAGAACGAGCGTGCTGCATTCCGCTACTTAGCTGAGTTACAAGGAGCACGGTTACTTTTTCTGTTTTTTTTTTTT
>VZTL01005231.1:0-10693 GCA_013400535.1 Scopus umbretta
CAGGGGGAGCTGGGGAAGGAGTGGGATGACTTTTATTTGAGCTCACTTGGGAAGGCTCCAGAGGTTTTATAAGGGAGAATGGTGACCCTTACAGGACTTGCCCTCCTTTTGTAAATTTCCCTGGAGCCACCCTGAGGGGAAGGAGGTAGATCTATGCTGTCAGCTTCTTTCAAGGTGACTGTCCTCCCACCCCCACAATGCTGCTGCACTCAGCCAGGCTGTGATCATCAGCCACTGGGCTGGGAAGGACCCCCCTCCTCTTTCCCCTTAACCTTTACCCTTGAGCACCTCTGACCAGAGAAGGAAGGGCATGAATGGGAAACATGACAGCAAAAGGGTGGCAGGAGTGTTGCCAAGAATTGACATATCCAGACATAGTTGGGACATGTTTGGGGTTCCCTCTCTAGCCAAGGAAGCAAAGCCAGTTAGTTGGGGTATGTGGCTGTGTTCAGATGTTAAGATGCTATACTTCTTCCAGCTCTGGCAAAGACACGGGTTTAAATCACGGGCTGGCTCTGAAGGCTGCAGCGAGGCATACTTCCTCTGGGTCATAAGGTACAAGGCTCCAGCTCATTTCACCATGTCAAGGGGCTTATCAGGCCTCCAGAGCATCTCAGGTATCCCCAGAGCACTGAGCATAACAGAAATGGGGTGACAGCTCCCTGCAGGAAGCCTGCTGTAGCAGGAGTAACTGAACATAGTTTCACAAATCGCAGATTAGGGCCTTATTTATACTGCATTAGCTTTTTCACACTAAGCTAAATTTAACCTCTTTGCTCTTCAAGGTCCTAACTCAGTCTATGTGGGACTATGCCCAGTTTTAAGTGAGTTTCACTGAAACCCACCAGGCTTTAGGCTGCAGATCCTGCATCTTCAGCACTAATCAGCAGATTAGGATCATCTAGTTCTTCTCATAAGGAGAGAGAAAATACCTTCTTCTTTCTGAAGGTCTGCGACAGAAAAGCACAAATGAAATTGTAATGCAAAAAGGAGCATGCATGTAGCCAAGGTATATTCTACAAACATGCATCTTCCAGTGCAAATTTATAAGTCCTCTGTATACACAAGAAGCGGCACGCTCAGGTTACCTGGTTTTCAAACAAGGAGGATCACCTGTCATTGCGGAGTTAACTCTGAAAACCTTAGAGACATACATAAGCAGAAGAAGTTGCATAAGCCATAATATCACAAGTGATTACCTAGCCTTGCTGAGTGCAAAATGGATTGTCTTTGGAGCAGCACAATCATTTGTACTACCATTGCCAATGTGGTATCTTTTAGATAGAGCCCTGTTTCTCTTGCAGCAGAGGCGAAACACAAACGAAAAAAGGATTAATGCTTTTCTTTTAAATGGTTGGGAACCATGGCCCAAAAATATCCACCGAGAGCCAGGTAAAGGGTGGGAATGATTTCATCTGACTGTGTTCATACATGCAGCTGAACCGATCACCTGGGGCTCCCTATACGGTCAGTAGAGAGAAGCAAAGCTGCAATTCAACTGCCCAGAGGCATTTGGGTACAGAAGGGAGAGATGAATCTTGGCCTAGACTTCTCTGCCTGTTATCATGTCAACCATAATAGGTGACCAGCTCAGAGGAAACCCCATCTGTATTTAGTTTACTGGATCTGACAGCAGGAAATGCCAAAAACATAGTCCCCTGCCTGCCCTAGAAGGTCTCTTGTATAAACACCAGGCTGTTGCCTGCCACCCAGACTGAATACAGCACGCACATGACCAACCATATGTCACTCCGTGTTTTGAGGTGGGTTTGTTCATGCAGCTCTGTTCAGCTTTGGAGAAACACAGAGAAAAGTCAGCAAAGACCGGACTGGGACTGTCCCCAGCCCTTGCAACTGTGTCCATCTCAGAGAGATGATACTTTGATCAGCAGCGCTAAAGAGATCCTGTAGGTACAGATCTTGGCCATCATTTCTGCAGCCAGCCTGTTATACCCTCAGCTGTCCCCAGGTAAAGGTACCCAGCACAGAAAATGAGATACGGGTCAGCACACCCAACACTGGAGTCAATCCAGTGTTAAAGATGAGTGGATTCCATCTTGCTCCTCCACTTCATTGGCATACTTACTAAAATCACCTGTTCAGTGTCTCCTCTGGAAAATAAACTCAAATGATGCCTAGAAACAGATGTACTCCTTAAAAGGGAATCAGCATTGTGCTCTAATAGAAAAGATTGTCTAATCACTCCATCAGTAATTACAAAGAACAAGATATCACTAATTAAAATGTGAAAGTGTCCTATGCAGGTAACAATAAAAAAGGGTAATTAACAATCAAAGCAAAAGCCACCACCTTGCCACCAATTTGCGTTAGGTTACAAAAAATAATAGTACTCAACTCTTGTACAGCACTTTTCATCTGTAGACCTGAAGGCACTCCTATGTGGGGAGGCAGGTATCCTGTGTCCCATTTTATTGCTGAAGAAACCAAGGCAGGTTTACACAACTTGTGCACACTTATACATTAAGTCAATGGCAGAGCATCCTTTGCTTTGGTCTCTTCACAGATGGTGACAAGGCAAGTTTCAGCATTTGAATGAACATAGTGATTTCAAGGATTTGTGAGTGCCAATGTACAGTGCCTACATGTATGAAGAGCTAATTTAGCCAACTTTTCAATATTAAACCAAACAGCAAGGAACAGTCTGTTCCTTGCCATGACTTTTGAGGTCTGTTTAATGCAGAGAAGTGTGTCCCATGTGCTTAAACGACAGCATCAGAGGGTGATTTCCTGATGGGAGAGAGAGTGAAATCACAGAGAGCAGGAAAACAGAGGTACTCCAATTCTGGAGACAGCAAAGACATGAGTCACTTCTAAAATCACTACAGAAAAACAGTTTTCTTCTCCACTATTACCATCAAGTCACACATTAGCTGAGGCTGGGGAACGAACAGAGTGAGGTTTTGCTCTCTGCCCATCCTCTTTGTCCCACGCTTTCTCTTAAATATCCACCACTGGTCACTAGTGGGAGTTGGATATGTTGGATAACGTACCTCATCTGTCTCTTCGTACAGCTCCAGAGAAGGGGACAAATGGTAGTTTCATCCAAGCTGCCTTCTCCTTCACACCAGAAGCATTTTCCAAGTCCACTGCAGCCACATTGTACACATGAACTGCAATAACTGTGTGCTAGTTTCAGGGTGTAAAATAATGATAGCAAAGTCTGGGTTTAATGTAAGAAGCAATTCCAGCATGTATAACCATTCACCACCCTTCTGCTCTAAAATTTTTATCCCCAAATGCCTGAAAATATAGCCCAGGTTCCTAATTTCTGCCTTTTGTGGGTACCCTAAAAGAAGCAGCATTTTGATCACTTTCTGGAAAAAAAATAAAATTAAGGAAGCCATCTCAGATCAAAACCACAGGGAAGGGTTTTTCCCACTACACACTATTAATCTTGCTAAAGTAGGGGAGCTCCCTTCACTTGTATAGCTCTTCTGGGAATCTCTGCTTGATTGTGTTGGAGATAGGTGCTGTAATCTGGTTAAAAGATTTGGTCACGGTTTTGCTCAGTGCCCACCAGAGGCCTCCCAGCAGCATAAGAAAAAATGATTTTTGTCACTGACAGATGGAAACAAATGAAGTTATCCCCAGACAATTAGCTAAGCTTGCTGCTCCGGAGAGAGGATCCCCTCTCCCCATCGGTCCACATATACTGATCTCCCATCAGTAGCCACCAGTGCTTTCCCAGAACTTTGCTACAAGCAACATAAACCATGAAACCTCTCTGCTCAGGAACATAAAGTCTTTTCACTGCCTTTCTGATCAGGGAAGGGCCAGGGAGTCAGAGGGCTGAGTCCGACTCATGGAAGACCATCACATTGGGGAACACATCATGGGGGTGGGGACCATGAAGACCCCAAGATGCAAAGACGCATTTTGCCTCTGCCCCTATAGCAAGAAGGAAGGCTGAGGCTGGGGTGTACCACAGGCGTGGCAAGCTGACATCTCAAAACATGGGGCTGCCTCCCCATGCTGGTGCCGGTGCTGTGGGCTGCCCTGCTGGTGGCCGCGTGATATTTTTTCCTGCTCTCTTTGTTCCAGCTGATGCAGCAGCAAGCCGCGATCATGGCATCAGTGGCACAGGGAGGCTACCTGAACCCCATGGCAGCCTTTGCCGCGGCCCAGATGCAGCAGATGGCGGCTCTGAACATGAACGGCCTGGCGGCCGCCCCCATGACACCAACCTCAGGTAAGGGGCTGACGGGGGGGGAGGGGGAAGGTGGAGAGGACAAAGGGCAGGAAAATCTGGCCACATCCCAGAGGAGACCTGGCAGGACATGTTAAGTGAGAAGTTCTCCCCCAGTGGGTGTTTACTAAAATGTTGGTCTTGATGGTGAAGGTCACCAGAAGTGAGGAATGCAGCCAGCCAGATCCTTTTGTGGTATAGAGAGGGGGAAAGGGGCAAAGAAAGGCTGTTACCACCTCTTTCAGGGCTGGGGCCAGCTGCAGGTCAGCTTCTGAATTGTGAAATAGTTGTAAAGGCAAAGTCAAAGGGCTCACCAGCAGTGGGCTGTTGGGCTAGCTGTGCCGCGTGCTGAGTGGCACTCACTGGTGGTGGGAAGAGCAAGAGGGTTGAGACCCACCAGAGCTGGGATGCAATAAGCTTGTTGGGGAGAAGAAAGGGTGCTGGCAGGGAAGGCACTGCAAAGGTCTCTCAGCCATGACCCTTCCCTCTCTGTCTTACACCTTACACAACTTTACTTTAGGTCTGAGAACCCTCCAAATGGCACAAAACATCCCCCAGTGACATGCAATGTTTATCAGTGGTGCGTATAGATGTCCAAGGGGTCAGTGCTGGTGCTGTCACAGCCAGGCTGGTCTAAAGACAAACAAAACAAGGTTTGTGGTGAGATACAATATCATCAACAAGATGAGCTATGTCTTTGGGACACATAAGCCTTTCCCCTACTGTGAAATAAGACATGAGATATTCAGGGAAGACCGCTCATGTTACCTGGAATGGAAGTGTTTGGTGAGAGGGCTTCTGGCTGCTGCAGCAGAGGCAGGTAGTCAGTGAAGGGCTGCCAGGATCTGGCTAGGCTGTGAGGTGTCACAAGAAGCCCGTGCTAGAAGCTGCAGTATATGATTCAGTGGGCAGAGAATTAAGCCGAGATGGACACAGGACTGGCTTTCCTGGGGCTTGAAGCACAAGGAAATAATTTGGGCAGGAACAGGTCAAGGAACCAGCAGGGCTGGTAGTCATGGAGTGGGCATGTGGCCTAACAGTGGGGAAGTAGGGCAGCAGGGAAAGTGGGGTTGAACCATGAGAGGCAAGAAGTGAGAATCTGGAGAGCTTTGCAATATACAACTGAGTCTGTCAGGAGAGCAGAGGACTCTTCAGAGGACCATTTCTAAGGGACAGGTTGGGATAAAAGGATCCCTGGGGTGATGCAGATTGCTCCTATGAGAGGCACTGGGGATAAGACTCTGTTCTGAAGGATGTGGCATACCAATGCCCTTGTGTGAACATTGAAGCATCAAGCTGGCCAGAGGGGACCAGCTTGGCAAAGGTTTGGAGAAAACTGAGCTATGCCTGAGCCAGCTGTGGTGCAGGCAGCGCTGGGCAGAGCAGGACCTGGGACGCCAGAGCAGAGCAGTAAGAGAGGAAAGGGGCAGCTTTATTGCCAGTCATGAAGAGGTCTGCACCAGCCCTGGAGCAAGGAAGGGCTCTCTGACAAAGCAGCCAGGAAAGACGCCTCACAGCTGAGAAAGACCTGGATGGCAGGAAGATAAGACACCACAGCAGTGCAGGCTTGGGGTCGTTCCTAATGAACTGAGTTCTGCTAACCTATCTGCCCCAGAAAACCTCCCCATTCACACAGAGCTTAGCATCTTTTTGCAATCTGTAGCTGGGAACAATGTCAGCAGCTACTGGATCAGATACCTATCTTTTCCTTTGCTTATGTTAGAATATGAGGGGGGAAAAAGGGGAGAGAAAGAAAGACAGGTCTCATTCCATGTGAACTTATGGAGACCCAAGGAAAAAAGCTTGACTCAAAAATCTTATACCACACATTTCAAAATACATATTTACAAAATGATAAATGTATAAACAACAAGTTGATGGAGCTACTGCAAATCCAAATAGAAAAGTGGCTTAATTATATGTGCACCCTTTAAACCTGCTGCTGGAAAGATTATCATATTTGCATTAGCTAGATTTGTTTTGTGTTGGTGGGAGCAGAGAAAACGTCAAACAAAGACTGCCTGGAATTCAAATGCTCTCAGAGCCTGGAAAGCTGAATCCAGACGGTGGTTTGTGATGGCCCCACCACAAAAGAGCACAAGCTCTTTTGCATGTAAATAAGTCTTGAGAATGAGTGAGTTCTGTGACATAGATGTGTAAATACCAGTACAACAGCCAAATTCTGTGCCTACTATGATATCCAGTACATGAAAAATATCCCAGCCTTTCTTCAGTGTAATCTCTGCTCCTCTTCCGGTGTGCCTGGTACCTTTTGGGGACTGTTAAACTCTTATTGTCAGAATATAGGAGACGAAAGCTCATTTTTTTTAACATGCTTTGCAGAGCACCCATGAGTGGTCCTTATTGAAAATCAGACACTGGTTTAGATGATTACTTGATCTCTTTCATGCTGGCAGATTTTGTACTCTCATTACAACATACTTTCAATCATGGAGCCTATGCACTTTGACATTATTGCAGATTTACCTTGAATGGGTAGTTTCCTTCATGAAAAACCTCTGTAATGGGTTGTGGAAATGTTCGTTGACAATTATTCCTTGGGTGAAATGTTTAGACTTGGAAATGACTTCTTGTATTGCTACAACACTCACAAAGCTTGTGATTAGATGCACAGAAAACGTTTCACACAACATCTGAGCAAACAAGCCTACAACACTAGCAGTGGTTTCTGAATAGCCAGGAGATATCTGAAGCCTAACATGAATTCTCCTGCTGGCTTTTGTTAGCATTCAGAAAGCTACATGGAAGGTGATCATCCTGCTTCATAGCAGGTTTTCCAGTCATTGAAGTATATCTTTGTTCCAACTTGGAATAAAAATGAAATGTTTCAAAGTTTTATAAAAAACAGGCATTAGAAAAAGTGTTTAGAAGACTGAAAAAATAAATAATTGTTTTGTCCTTTCCTAAGCAAAAGAAAAATTGTGCTAGAAAAAAGGCATTGGCCACCCAGAAGTCCTAGCGGCTTTGGAGGTATTGGCTGAGCACAGTGCCTCTGTGCTGGTACCTTCAGGCCTCCTAATCCAGCTGGTTTTCTGTACATCCCGCCTCTAGGAGAATGGGTTCCTTGGGACATGACCATGAGTTCATTCAGGCTCACGAGTTCCCATGGGCCCTAGAAACTTAAAGAATTTTGGATCCAGGCTAATCTAATAGACTAGAGACAGGATCCATCTCACCTGGTTTTAACCATACAAAACTTAGACGTCTAGTTTAAACTAGCCACCTGGCTTGCCTGCAGTCAATGGAATGCAATAGGAAGTCCCAGTGGGTAATTCAGATCATAAAATGTTTATGTTTTTTGCTGGCATTTTGATAGTTCCCCATCAAAGGTCAGGTTTATCTCATGCAACAGTCTGTAATTACAAGGCAATTAAATTGACATCTCTGAAACTTTGGTTCAAGTTTTGCATTTCTCCTACAATTGGTATAATCCGGATGAAAAGTCAGTATGTAGTGGGTCTGCTACTTCGTTAACTGCACAGAGGAGCTAGAAATGAAATTTCATTTAGGCTTTGCTCCTTCCTTCTTTCTCTTCTCCTTCCCTCCCTCCATGTTGTAAATCTGCACCTGATGTAGCTGCACTGAGCAAGAGATCTCAACCCAGGGATGAAATCCACAACTGGCATGCACCGCAACCATTTGTTCTCTGTGGTGGCATTATGCTAGTTTTACTCCAGCTACAGATCTGCCCTCTCCAGGGGAGTTCTTTATAATAAGAAAATTAAAGAATTGCAATGAATATGCCTAAACTTCCTTCGGCATGCACAAAATAGCAAGCACAAATCCCTTGCTACAATTTTAGAAAAAATTACTTGTCTATGCAAATAAAGGAGAGATCCAGAAAAGCAACTGAAATTTTAACTAGACTTTGTGATTTGCAAACTGATGGCATATGCTAAGAGCATTGCCTTTGGACTTCACTTGCCACTGTTGGCTCCCTGTACCTCACAGAGGGCATTTTTAAAGGCAAACACCATTTAAATAAGTAAAGGGGAAGCAGCAGCTTGCCTACTGAAGGTATAATGAAAGAACTGAAATATTGACTGCTTTTTGGGCTACTCAAATTGGAACATATTAAAACATCTCATAGATCTGTACTGGCTTTCTTAAAGCACCAGCACAAATTTAAGCAGTCGCTAAAGTGTGTTATTGGACTAACCCATCATGGAATGCTGCTATGGTGAAGAAAATGTCTTCAACTGTTTTAAAAAAGAGGTTACTGCAAAATGGTGCATTCAGTCAGTATTATACCTTGACACAGAAAGATTTTGCTGAAGATAAGATAGTTTAACTTCCCACTCACAGCTAGCAAGAGAAAAATACAATTTCATACTTAGTAAAAACTCATTTTTGGTCCCCAAAACAATCTTGAATATGTTGCAACAAGCACAGACTGTCCAGTCATTTTAAACATACATAGGAGAAGACAAAAATGTAGCAGAGAGATTTATTTCTCCCCTCAGAAATTTAAGAATTCTCTACCAGTGGGTGACAGGATCTCACCCAAAACATAAAGACTAAATTGTTCTTCTGAAATAGCAGCATTACAGTCCCCTACAGGATGCATCTGGGAAGAAGGGGAGGATATGATTCCATGAAAGAAACCAATCAAGCCTAAGTTTTGCCCCTGTTGAGGGGCAGATCTCTGCTAAAACTCTATGAGGTCAAGTTTGGGCTGAACAGTAACACTAAAAAGAAGTATCACTGGCTGCCTTTGGGCTACAAATCAACTTGCCAAACCTTTTAAGGATCCTTGGTGCTGGGAAAGTTCAGAATGAGTTTGTACTTTAAATGTGTATTTATGAGAGAGTGCAGACAGAGTAGTCCTGGAAATTGGTACACCCACAAAGTTGACATCTCCAAAGAGAAACTGAAAGAAACTGCTGTAGAAAGGTGGGACTGAGAATTTACTTCTGGTGCTAAATGATATCTAGGAAATAAATGTCTGCTTATTTAGCAATTTAAACAGGCAATACTGCATGGAGAAAGTTGAGAAGGAAAAGTGACATTTTTATAGTTTTCTATTGCTTAATGCTAGCCATGGATCTAGTCTAGAGACCATGATCACCAAGCAAAAGCTTCATTCTTTGAAGAAAGTTTTGCAAGCCTTTCTTAAGTGCTTTCCAAAGAGAGGAGCAATAGCAAGCAGTCCCTTGCCTTGCACAGCTTGGGAGATTTTTCATTTCTTGGATTATCAGAAGGTTTCTGTGTGGCAGTCACAGCAGTTTTTTCCATGTAGTTATTGCTTCCAGTACTCACCAACTCTGATTTTGTGTCCCCCACACTTGCAGGTGGAAGCACGCCTCCTGGCATAACTGCACCAGCTGTGCCTAGCATCCCATCTCCAATTGGGGTGAATGGTTTCACTGGCCTCCCGCCGCAGGCTAATGGGCAGCCCGCCGCAGAAGCCGTGTTTGCTAATGGCATCCACCCTTACCCAGGTAAGCCAGACCAGTGCTGTGCCCACAAGCTGCTCCGTCAGTCTTAGGGAGATTGTCCACATCCATGGGCTTTGTCTAGCGTGAGCCACCTCAGAAGGATTATACCCCACAACATCAGGGCTCACTCTAGCATTGGTGTAGTTAGGTCTTACCTGACTATAGTTGTCATACACTTAAATCTGGGTGATAGACATATATGGCATGTTGGAGGTGGAAAATTTTTGTGCTGAAGAACTGAGTGTTCATCTGCTGGATGACTTGTTCTGTGAATACAATTAGGACACCCAGCATGTTTTGCTGTAGCTAAAATTTGATCTGAGGCCTGGCCAGTTCATGCTGGCAGATCTCCTAACAGTACTGCCAAGAGTCTTGCTCCCAGCTAGCCTTGAAGGAGCTGTGCTAAGCCTGTTTGCATCTCCTAGCACCCACCGTTGGTATACCCTGCTGGGATTCCCCTGCAGCTGGATGGCTCTGGGAGGACGAGTCCAGAGGGTCCCCATGGCTATTGACCCAAACTGCTCCATGCCTCAGACCACGTGCACAGGCAACAGGTGTTGGTCTCCAAAATGCTCACCGCATCCAAATCCCATTGCCTTATCAAGCCTGGAGACTGAAGCTACTTTAGTACACCCACAGAACTGGCTCAGCTTCACCCTTTTGTGGCACGTTACCAGAGTACTGCTGCTGAGATTCAGATTTTGACTAGCTCAAAAGATGCCAGCACTGAAGGAGTGATTTTGCAACCCCTGGAAGTCAAGGATGAATAAGGGAGGTTAAAGGATACATACCTGCCTCTATACCTGTACTTAGAAATATATGGACATTCTGAGGCTGTAACCACCAAACTCAGGAGTTTACAAGTCCTTAATGTGCACCTACATTTTTTTCAGCATCCTCAATATTTGAGATAGCCCTCTCCTCTGAGCTGTACTTCTGCTAGGAAGACATTCCTTACCATTCCTGTACATATACTAATAATAACAATCATAACAATAAAAATTTAAGTAAATGTTACTAATTGATC
>VZTL01005232.1:611-14593 GCA_013400535.1 Scopus umbretta
CGGGTGCGGAGATCCCGCTGCTCCTCCGGGGCGGGCGGCGGCCCCCCCGTGCCGCCCCCGGGCCCGCACCTCCTGCTTGTGCCCCCCGAGTCCCTCCCGCTCCCCCACTCCTGCCCCGTACAGGCACTGCAGCCATCGCAAGAGGCTGCTTTGGGGGTTATTATTTTTTGTTGCTGGTGGTTTTGAGCAAGACCCGTGCTGCTTTTTCCCCTCAGTAGCCACCCGTTGCAAGTGAGTCCTCTGTTGTTGTTGTTGTCGTTGTTTTTAGGCTCGAGGTTTACTTTGGTTGTGAAAATATTTTTTTTTTTTCCCCCCAAAGACGCTATTTAACCCAAAGCGTTGCATCACTCTTAAGTAAAACAATTTTTTTTTTTTTTGGGTGTTTGCTTTGGATTAATAACCCAGGGCTTGCATTCCTGTGAGAGCTGACATGTCTTTTGTAACCATCAGAAGTTGCAGTCGCAGCAGCGGGTTACTCCGCGGCTGTCCAGGCTTCCCGTCCGGACTTCACTGAAGTCCGTCAAACGGCTCGTAGGCATTTCTCGGGAGGTCAGATCCGTTCCCAAGACTGATTCATTTTCAGTGCAGAGAGCGTGAAGGAATTTTTTAATATTTGAGAATTTGCCTGTCAAGTAGAAATCTTTGCAGCAGTGGAGGACCAGTTTATATAAGTCTGTTACTAGAGTTGCGGCTACACCTTTAAAGCGTAATTAATCCATTAAATGAAGTCATTGTGAAGCGCTGAATAATAGATCAAGGACAAAGCAGATTCGAAAAGTAAAAATAGATTAGAACTAGAAAATGTTCCTTTGTTAACTGTTGCAGGGCATTGCTGCTTAAACCGCTTTGATGCGTTTTTGGCTTCTGATGAATGGGCAAATCTCAGACGAGAGCTGACGGAGGGGTTCTCGTCCCCATCCTCTGAGCCTGAAAGGTGCTTTTCCTTTGCAATTCGGTTTGATTCAAACCTTCCTCACGTCAGCGGTGGTTCGTGTGCTGTCTTCAGTTGGCGTTGAGCTGGCATTTCACCTGGGACTTTTTCCTCAAGCTGAATTGTGCACAAAACTCTGTTTAAATGGGGTGCTGAAGAGGAATGTCCTTCATGTTGTATCCTGTGAATATTAGGAGTAGCGGTATGAATTACACATGGGAGACAAGGTGCGGGCAGGAGCTTTTGGGCTGAATATTTTCAAAACTTGTCATACGTTTTTGGAAGGGGAGCCTTAAAAGTTCTGCCAGATGTATATATGTGTGTGTGAGTTTGAAAAAGAAACAGTTCAGTGCAGTGGTTTAGATACCCTTGCTGGCTAGGACGTACTCAGACCTGTTTTGTGGCTGAGCGGTACTTTACTCCAGGACCGGTCCCGCAGGGATGGATGGGGTTTGAGACAGAACTGAGACAAAAAGGGGGTCAGGAGCTGGCCGGTGAGGAATAGCACAGCCTGTGACTCCAGCTGAGCAGTGGATGCCGACGTGCTGCGGGCAGCCATAATCACTGGACCTGCAGTTTTTTGTGACCAGGGCAAAATTAGACCATTAGAGCGCTTTTTTTTTTTTTTTTCCTTTTTAAGAGAGAGGTTAGAAAGTAAACCTTATCTGGGCAGGCTGTGGTGGTAGTTCTATGGCCATATGAGCCTTGTAAGGAAATGCTCTGTGCGTTTGGGCTCACCTGTAGCGTAGAGCTGTCTGCTTCATTAAATGGGTGTTTAGGTGGAGCCCTAGCCGTTCGGGTTACGCACACTGTTTAACAGCTTGACCCTGATGCAACAGCTTTTTCCTAAGCTGCTGGCTGATCTGTAAATACATATTTTGATCTGGCTTCTGCTGGTTGAACTAGTGAAGTATTTACCCAGTAGAGTACCGTCTAATGGCATTTATCATGTAAATCCCAAGGTAAGATCTGTAAGCTTTTTTCTCCTCAAGCGAATGTTTGTTCCGATACGCAGTCTTCCCCAGGGCTGTCATCATCTTTTATGTGCATTTCTACAAGTTGCCTGTTTAGGTACTGCTGACCAGTGCCTTTGGTCTACCACTCCAGCTGTCAGACATGAAAAAAAGAAGTGAGTTAATTAAGCTTGCCTTTGAGGTGTAATCAAATCAGAACCTTTAACTAATGGAATTTCTTGTCAGAGAAAGGAGACATTTTTGCATTAAATTCGTATAATAAAAAGTTTGATAAGCTTTTGGTTAAAAAAATAAGGAGATGATGTGCAGTAACCTGTTTCCAAACCGTAACATGCCCATTGCTCTTCATGGCTTCTGGTTTTCAAAACATACCCCATAGTTCGTGTTTGGGTTTGTGCTTATCTAAGCCAAAGAATGTGTTGGGTAAGTGGGTGATATTTTTTTTTTTTTTTTTACCCCTTGCAGGGGGAATGCTACCGCAGTAGCATTTCCTTGGGTGTGGACACCTATGCAAAGCTTTTTCTATTACATGTTTGAGACCTCTTTTAGTTACATGTAATTGCAGATAACAACCACAGGAATCCTATTTAAACTTCCTATTTTAGCTACTTCCTCTTGGACTTCTCTAATAAAACTATCAGGCAGTCTTGCATTTGCAAAGGCACTCAACCATAAGATATTATCATAAGAAACTGGGAGGAATTATCACTTAAAAGTCTTTAAATTGGTGGATAATTTCCTGTCTTAGCTTCTCCGTAGGACAGGATTCCTGACTCTTTGGTGCACCTGCTCCTTGCACCTGCCTGAGCTCTCTCAGGCTCCTATCTGGGAAAGCAGAGTGGGACGTGCCACGGTCCATCAGTGCTCGGAAGTTGGCCTGTAAATCACTGACAGTCCTGAATTTGGCCCTGAGCAGCTCTGTATGTAGTCGTGGCTTTAAGCATCCTGGGCTCAACTCTGAAACGTGCCGGGAGCCTGTCTGTTCAGATCCATGGGAGGTAGAAGTATTGCGAAACTGCCTTAAATCTTCTCAGTCTGCCTTAATGAGCCATGATAACTTGTGGGGTGTCGCAGGCAGCTCTTGAGCTCCTGATCTGTCCTATTTCTGCAATATATTTATTATTCATTTTGTTTGCCTATTGCTGTGTTGAACTCCAGGCCTGCGACCGAGACCAGCAGTGCGGAGGAGGGATGTGCTGCGCGGTTAGCCTCTGGATCCGCAGCCTGCGAATGTGCACGCCGATGGGAAATTTGGGAGAGGAGTGCCATCCTTTGAGTCACCGAGTGAGTACATCACCGGGGGGGCTGTGGGACTGGAGCTGGCAGGGCAGAAAGAAACAGGAATACACCGCGCCGTATGTCACGTTGCGTAAAAACTATACGTGGTGAAGAGGCGGGGAAACACCCCGTGTGTTACCATACCCAGCCATTTGCGTCTGGATGGAAATAGCGCCCAAGGTGCCTATGGAAGGAAATACATTACTGTCAGGGCTGTGCTGAAGAGAATCCAAGGATGGAAGTAATACGCGCTTTTCAGTTTGGTTTCTTATTAGTTCGTTGCTGCTGTTTTGCTTCGTTACACGATCCAAAACGGCCTTAGCGGTTCCCAAGCCCAACCCTGCCAATGCCTACGCGCGTGAGCGGGAACGCCACCGACCTGAGTGGAACTGGACCAGATCCCACCACAAGCATGCAAACGTCACCAGCCGGTGTTGGGACAGCTGGTGCACCACCGCAGCACGGTCCCTGCCATCAAACAGCAATCTCCAGTTGCGCTCCAGAGGCTGAGCGCCATGGGTGCCTTCAAAAGCCATTGAGAAAGTGTTGGCACACACTTGTACATAATGATATTAACAAATGCATGTACTTAAGGTTGTGCAATGATGTGTATTACACGTACTATGAAAAAGGCTGTTTATGGATAAATAATACAGCCTGTATACAAAAGATTGAACGGGATGTTGCCAAGGAGCTTGAGGACCTGGTGGTCTTCAGAGCCATCCTCAGGGAAGAGTATGGCCCAAGAGTCATCGCATGTGAAAGATATCAAGGCAATAAATTTAGATTACAAATGTGCAGCTAGTTAGCTGCCTCTCTCACTGTCTCTTCTAATGCCTGGCTTCTCAGCTCAGTATCTATGGTTGATTTTCTCAGTTTTAGGTAGTGCAAGGCTCTGTTCTATTACAGTTAAATTTTAAAATCTTCTGCTGTGATATTGGGGACCAAATTATCTTTTTTACTACGTAATGCAGCAGGTTTTTCTTGAAAGGGCTCTTTACATTAACAGGAGTCTCAGGATAGGAGAACCTGTCTTCTAGGTTTTTTATGAGCTTATTGCTATTGGGTAATAATTTATAACTGTCTGATATATTTTAAGCTCATTGCCCACATAATTACAATCAGAGAAGATGCCTGTCCACCCCAGACTTGCGGTCACAGTCACTGATGTTTATAAGCTTTATGAGGTTAATTTTAGATTTAGATTCCTCACCCCGCTGCTCTTTATGAGCAGCAAATTGATTTACTCTCATATGTGAAATCAGGTACTTTTAAGGATGGAGAGTTTGTTCAATGGTTACTCTCCCCTAAATATTTGGGTAGAGGGCAGCTGGGAGACCAGTTGCCCTCAGCACCAAAACCTTCCATTTGCCTGCAGGTCAGGTGCAAAGCAGACACCACCATGGCCATGCCACTGCCGCGGGGACCTCCAGACAGGCCCTGGGGATACCCTGGAGGAGATGGCTGGTGGTTGGGTTTCCACCTTCTAGTTTCCTTCTCAGCAACTAGATGGCGTTGGCTTGATGCCGTTAATCTCCATTGGCATGGCAGAGGCAGGGTTTGCGGGCGGCAAGGCAGGATTTGCAGGCAGGGCCAGGCAGGTGAGGTTTGGCAGGTCAGCAGACAGAGCTGGCAGCACGGGGTGGCTTTGCTACCCCTGTGCACCTTGCACATAACCCCCCCATCTCTCCCAGGAGCTCCCTTTTTCCTTTTCACCTCCAAACTCCCACCGCCCCATGCTCATTAAAACCGGGCGCTGGGCACACGGCGTGGCAAAGCATGCACCGCCTCAGCCGGCATCGCCAGCACCGGCTCCAGGCGCGTGGGCTCTGCCTGTGCAGGCAGAAGCTGCACGCCCTGGCGAAGTGCCGGTCCTGCAGAGCTGTCACCCGCTGCCTGTCCCCAGCCAGGTGCGTTATTAAGCCACATCTTCAGCGTGGGCGTCCTGCTGAAACGAACGTTTCCTTGCAGCGAATGTAACGTCTTGAATAAATCACTTGAGCTGTCGGAGGGCTGAGAGGGACCTCTGAGTCAGCCTTACCAGCCCGAGGAGCTCAGATTTTAGGTTTTTCTGCAGCGCTGTGCGTGGGCACCCAAGAGGTGCGATTCCCGCAGGGAGTCCCCAGCGCCCGCGGTCGGCGGCCTCCCCGCTCACGGGGCCGTGGCGGATGGCACGGGAAAGCTCACGGCATCCCTCGCCCCGGGTCTGCTCTTCAGGTGGTGCTGGGCAGGGAGCTGGTGCCGGCCCAGGGCACCGCAGCCGGTGTGAGCCCCCCGCGCCCAGCGGGGTGTCACGGGAGTCGGGCAGGTCCTTGGCGTGATGCACGGGGGAACACGCGGGACTTTTTCTCCCTTTGACTTTCTGAAAGAGAAGGATTGCACGCTGACACAAAGCGATCTCAGAATAGTAAAACTGCAGGCTCAGAATGCCGAGAAATCAGGAAATGAGGGAATTAGGGCTGCTTGCCCAGCTGGCAGCGGCTTTGTACCTCTGTGCTTCGCTCACTGCATCCCTCCGGATGCTCAGTGCACGCTGCTGGCTGGCAGCACTGTGGCTCCCAGCCACGCCATCCCATCCCACCGGGCTGTCCTGCTCGGCTCAAGTGGTGGCAGGGACACGGCTCCTGTGAAAGATGGAGCTTGTAATCAAGTTGTTAAAGAACGTCAGTGCATGTGCACGTCGTGGCGCAATTAAATTTGTTTAATGCAGTCCGTATGTGTGCTCCCTGCAACGCGGTGGTGGCTGGAGGAGGGTGGAATGAAACGAGAAACCTCTGCCCTCCGGCAAGGGGATCCTGCTTAAAGGGAGGTCAGGTGAGATGACCTCCAGAGATCCCTTTCAGCCTGAATTTCCGCAGGATCCTGTGGTTCCCGGGTCCTGCTAGGCAGCTGACAGGCTGCTCTGTGCCGTATGGCAATGCGGGAATCGGGGTGAGCAGAAATCCCTGCACAGTAAACACTGCGAAACACGATGCTAAAGGCCAGTGTAGTTTCACAACGGATGCCTTTATGAAACAGGAGTAAGTGGAGAACGTGTGTCACAGATGGAGATTTACACAGCAGCGCGGACCGTTACATTTTGCTCTTAACTGTGGCTTGACTGGGAAACGCAATGGGGTTGGCTTTGCCATCTGCTCTCCAGCCCCTCTGCTGCAGCTCGTGGGGATCTCCTGCTGCGGGGGGAAGCGGGCACAGTTCCCTGTATTCCCGCTGTTCATCCGAATGCGTCCATCCTAAGCCCCATCGCCTGTGCTCCCTGTCCCTGATGTCTGTGCTCTTTGTCCCCAGGTTCCCTTCTCCGGGCGGCGGATGCACCACACCTGCCCGTGTCTCCCCAGCCTGGCCTGCGTACGGACTTCTCCCAGCAAATTCAAATGTTTACCCGACTTCAGAAAAGAGGATGTCTTTTTTTAGCAGGAGCTATTCTGCGCTAGAAAGAGCCACTCGATGTGTTCGTTTTCTTGTTATTGTGACGAACAAGGTACTTGCCAGGGGAAACCCTGTGCCATACTTTCCTGCCTCACCAACATTAAAACTGAAGATGAGATACTGTGTTGTGGTGGCCAAGGTTTTCAGGAGGGACTCACGGTGGCAGATGCTTTCATCTTGGGGTAAGCAAAATGACATCTGCTAAAGCAACACTGCTTTCTGAGGGCAGGAGCTTAATGATTTCTGGACTGCCTCGTGGTCTTCGTGGTTCTAGCTTAACCCCAGAATGAAAACATCCAAGATTACTGTCAGTTTTGGAAAATTTTGGCCACGTTTTTACACTTTGGAATGCCTGAATCGAACTGAGTTGAATAATTGCCTAGTGTGAAGCATATGACGATTGCCAAAAAACTGTATTTACATTACATTTCGTATCTTTATTAATATAACTGTATTTGTAAGTTAGGCGCATCTCTAGGGTAAAAGTTTAACCAACAGATGTAGTTTTTACACTCTTTAAAAGTGGCAGGTGGAACCAAAGCATTTCAATACTCAAAGCATTAAAAGATTTTGTTATTTCAGTATTTGAAGATGCGAAGAAGTTGTTGTTACCTGAGTTGGTGTAAAACTACCTGATCATCTCAAACTATGTATTAAGGTGTAGTTTATATTAAAAAAGGAACCCTGAAGTTTATTGTAATGGGCTGCCTGACTTCTTGTATATGTATCAAATTTGCTGTGTAAAAATTCTGTATCAGAATAATGGCAGTATGTTATTTGATTTATTTTAATATTATAACATTATTTTGTCATTGTGGTTTTCCAGTTTTATTTAGTGTAATCTGTTATCACGTACTTGGTTCATCCAAGCTAGCAGAGCTCCTTACAGATAGCTTAGCAAAACATTATAGGCCTCTGGCTGCTTTTAGGGAAACTCGGCAGTTTACAAGGCATGAACTCCTCAACGAAGCTGCAGTCTTAGACGATGGAGGAATCTTGGTGTTGCTAATACAAGAGGTTTTCCTTGGCACATGCCTCAAAGATCAACTTTAACCCGGCAAACATATAATTTGTGGGTTTTCTATGAAATGCCGTGCAACTTCATATTTACTTGTCAGTCCCTGGAGCTGGAATTCCAATAGTTTGTGTGAGTTTCACACGTTTCTTGCTCTCAGACATGCAAACATATGCTGGAACTGGAAAAGTGAAGTCATTCATCATTCAACAATCAGTGCTTTGCTGCTGCTGACGATGAGGGGGTTGAGAGAAGTTAGCACGCTTGTATTAAAGCAAACACCTGTATTAGAGCGGATGAGAAATGTCCCAGCAAGTTTACCAGGTATCTTCCACTGGGCTCCGCAGCCTCCCCGAAGAGACAGAAAGGAACAATGGGATCTGCTATTTGGCCAGATCCTTGTGGATCCTGCACACATTAGAAGAATAAGTGAGAGAGAGGATTGCATCCTCCCGACTCTAAACAGCCCAACCCCGGGGCTCCTGCTCCAAAGCCTATCTGTTTTGCTTCACCCTTTGCAGTGGCGTTACAGCAGCTGTGCAAATGACAACAGACACGGGTCCTGTAGGAAAAAAAAAAAAAAGAAAGTCTGAGGTGCCACCAAATGGGAATTTTATATGTGGTTTGCCTTAATGTGATCAGGTACAAAGTGCCTGTATTAGATCTGGAGCTCCATTCTAACCCAAAGGGATGGATTGTGCTGGTGAAAGACCAGCTCATTTCCACGCTAATGCAGTGACCTGTGAGCGCTGCAGAAATTCCCGTAACCTGGATTTAAAAACACACCCCAAACCTGATCCTACCACTGTCACTTAATAGTGGGGCTCCCCAAACACCCCGTGCACCCACACAGTCTGAGTCTGCAGAGGAGGAACACACTGTGAGCCTGGGGCTTGCTTTTCTGTCCATGTGTGTCAATATAAAATACCATGGACTTCAATTTACACTCAAAGGGAAAACCAAGAAGGGAAATAGATGCAGCCCAAATGTGTATGTGTCCCATCTCTTGCTCCACTCATTTTTACTGAAGCACATTGTCATGGTGCTCAAAACAATGAACCATAGCAGGAAACACCAGCCCTGCTTGTCATCTCCCACTGGCATAAATCACCAGTGACGCCACTGAAAGTAATAACCCTGGTTTGTATCATTGTGAGTGGAAAATTGTATCTGATGACTGCCTTAGACCTGCCAAACCAAACTCCTAGGAGAGTTTCTCAGACAAGAGCAGAGCAACTCTGTAGTTGTAATTTGTGCCAATTAATTTACGGGATTAAGCATTTATCTGGGTAATGGGAACAGCCCCAATTACATGAGTTCAAAGTTCACACCATGTTTGGATGTCAAATACTCGTTGAGTCCTGCAGACGCTCATGGACAGGGTATTAGGAAGGTGCTTCTTTGAGAGAGACATTATCCCGTACTTGCCCTCGAGGGACTTCTCCGTACCTTCCCTGCCGCTGGCGTAGAAGAGCTAAAGGCAAAACCTCACTGTCCTACATCCCCACTATATTCACTTGGCAATCATTATTACCACGATTCCCCTTTTAGTAATTTAATTCTCATTAACTGGCACTCATAATGAGGGTTAGTTGATGTGAGAGATCATTTTGGAAGGAAGATTAAGCTTTTGCATGCCAGTTCTTTCCTAAACTCTGCCCTAATCAATTATCTTTTCTCCTATCCTAGGGGAGATTTCCTAACCCAAGCACACCTGCAAAGTCCCTTTAATTTCTTTCTGCAGCGGAAGGGCAGAGGGGGGGAACCCCTTTACCTTTGCTTTCCAGTGATAATAGGTAATCCAGTGACCACAAGAAGTATTTCAAACTGTAAATGGCCACGCGTGCCCCTCTGCTTTTCCCTTGAGCTGGCTTTTGACTCGAGGGGCACAGCAAGCTTGATTCAACATGACTGATGGAAAAGGTGGCCAGCCTCGAGGCAGCTCTGCCACGAAAGGTTTTTCTGCAGATCCCTGTGCTGCTCAGTTTGCCTCAGCATCTCCCTGGCAATAATCCCAGGCCAGGAACAGCTTCCTCACCTGCCTGGGAGGAAGGAAAGGGGGCAGACCCTTGCAGGAGATATCAGATGAGAGAAGAGAACAAAACTCTTGCAGCCCTGCAAACGCCTTTGTGAAAGGGAGAAGTCTCATTCTCTAGTACACGTAGCTTGTAAAGAGACAGCCTGGTTTAAACACTTGCCTCTGTTCACTCCACTTAGGAGTTCTGTGCCAACATATGGTTTAATTTTCTTAATATTGAAGCTATATTATTAATTATTAATAGAAATGTGTGCATTCATTTTTAATACTATATTAATATTGATATTACAGATATGCTATAGAATAATTACGATATCACACCAAACTGTAGGAGTTTCCATGTATATTCACAGATTCTGGGTTAGCAGAGAGACATTTCGGGAAAGAACACCACCACATATAAAGAGCTTTAATTTGATGACGTGCTTATCAGGCAAGGGGAAGCAAGGTGTTTTGGGTTTGCAGGTGCACAGCTGGCTGAGCAATCATGCACCTGTAAGCCTGGGGGGGCTGGAGGGAGAGCTCTGCTGCTGAGCAGGAGAAAACCCAGCTGAAGCTCAGCTTTGTCCGCATTTTCTGCCCACAATTCCCCACCGGGAAATCTTGTCGCTTTAGAAAAAAAAAATGTTACAAAATCTTTGAGTGAGGGGGTGATACGAAATAGATTCTCCTGGTTGTGTGGCAAGTGGGACTCAGATCTGCGTGGGTGCTTACCTAGGAGACAGGTCACCCTAACCACAACCCTGGTTTTTTAGGAGGAGTAGCTGAAGTGAGGATAGTTGGTACAAGGCTGAAGATTATCTTGGTGGTTGAGGGGACAGCACGGAGCAACGCATACCTGTACGGAACGCTCTTAAGGTAAGAGACAGGATTAAGGTTGGTTTTATTCCCTTGCAGGCGGGCTGGAAGCTTTAGACTTGTCATTATCTTGAAATGCTAGTGTGTTAGAAGATCTTATAGCATACCTCGTCAAGAGGTACTTTGCTAATTTGCCTCCCCAGCATAATGCGCTGCAAGGATGTACGACAACAGCAAGCGTGACCACAGACTGAGGTCCTCGCCGATGCCTCCCCCACCCCAGCAGCGCTCTGATTTGTTACTCCTGCACAGATGGAGGTTCAAAAGAAACAGAAAGTGCTAAGAATCCCTTGATTTAAACAAGATGTCTCAGGAATTTGATCTTGACAATGTGTAACACGTTTCCCAGAAGGAATTAGAAAATTGCAGGAAGAGAAAAGACTGTGCAAATACAAGAGGAGTTTGATAATAGCAAAATCAATGTGCCTTTCTCTATTACATAGACATGAAATTCCAAACCAGCGGGGGTACAGCTGTTAGATTAATCAATAATTCTGAGTACCGGAATGGAGATGAGTTTAAGCACATCAAACATAAAATCACCTATCATTGCTCAAGGAGAGTCTTGAGTCCAGGCAGACCAATGCAGTAGGATACAGCTCAATGATGTGGCTGGGCAGATTCCTCTGTATGACCCAGCCACCTTGGAGGATGGTGGTAGCCTTTGGGCCACGCTGCCTGGTCATTAGGGCTGGGAAAGGCAGAATGTAAAGGGCTGAAGCTGAGTAAGCCTGGTGCACTGAAGGGAGGGTGGATGGCAGCATGTTTCATAGCAAGTACAGTGCAGGGTAACAGCAAAGTGTGCAGGAAAGGAGGAGTGAGCAATATAACCGTACAGCACGCTTGTAAACGCCTCCCGTGGCAAGGGTTTCCCAAAGGTCTGGGTGTAAGACAGCTTAGTATGGGGGGAAAATGAATGCATGCACAATGTAAAAATGACAGAAAGTCTCCTCTGCAAACCCTAATTTGCCTGGGAAACTGGGTACGTGTTAATTGTGTGCCAGGAGTGCCCAGAGCATCCCAGATCGATGCTCCTTTGTACCATGGCCCCAGATATCAGCGTGTTACAGGCAGGTCCCCGTCCCCAGAAGGTTACGAATCTCATAAAGCAGACAGAGCACGTGTCTGTGCTGTATGCAGCACGTACCCGCACCGCTGCAGCCCGAGCTATCCTGGGATGCCTAACTGTCCCTGCGCTGTGTCCCAGCAGGCAGCATGGGAAGGATGGGCCGAAGCTGTGCCCGTGCCAGCACCCCACGGACGTGAGCGCAGGGACCCCCGCGGGGCTCCGTGTTGCACCGTGCGGGCAGGTTATCTCTTCTCCGGCTGGGAATTCCACCCAGGCCTCCCGAACCCCAGAGCTGCGCCTCTGCCACAGCATCGCAACGCGTGGAGGGGATTAAACCTGGTTTTAAATGTAATGCGGCCTTGTAAATCCCAAGGCTGTAACGCAGTTCAGGAGCAGACTGAGAATATGGCCTGGTTCCAGCCAAGCGAGTAGGGCTGAGCCTTCATTTACTTTTTCTTTTGTACACATGAGTGCACTCCTGTCATTTTGTGCAGGCATTTGTGGGCTCTTTCAGCACGGCTCTTGCTGCAAAGAGTTCACAAAGCGGCAAAGCTATTACTTTCAGGGGGTGCGAAGCTGGGCCCATCCCTTCTTTACTCCTCTAGGCTATGCTGGAGCCCGGGCAGCAGAGCATATCTCTAGCTGCTTTCGTGGGACCTGCCAGAAAGGCCAGCTCAGGGAGAGGCACTGGCGAGGCAGCTGCAAGCATGCTCGCCCTTTCCAAAAATTTCACCGCCTCCTGTCAAATTAGTAGGTATTTTTTTTTTCCTCCCCAATTTCTTCTCTCATATGGGTGAAACCTTGACAGGAAGGTCCCCCACCCCTTCAAATTCAATGGCAAAACTTCCTGACTGTGGTGGTGTCATAATTTCACATCCCTCCCCGCCCTGGTTTCATTAAACTCCCCAAAGTCGCTAACAAACCTTTCACACATTGCAACAGAGCCTTCAACGATTTGGATTTGGTTTACATCAGCACTTGTGCTCAGACAGATATTGCACAAACGGAGAGCAAGAAAAAGGCTGTCTAAGCTGAGAGTTTGGGATCTGTTGGGGAGGAAAATTAGCACTGAGACCTCCGTCCCTCCCCGGAGGGACTGTGGGCAGGTCCTGGAGAGCCCGGCTTCTGCAGCATCCTTCATCGCCCTGCCAGGAAGCACTGTGGTGACGCTCAGCCTAAACGTGTCCCTCCTTGCTTTCACACCGTGGCTCCAAGCTTTACCTCTGCCTGCGATTCCGCTGGCTCCCCGGCTCAGGTGCCCACGTTCTCCCCCTTCAGTCACACTGCAGCTTGGCTGAACATATTGCATGCTCATCCGCCTTCCTCCACACCCAGATGTCTTCTGCGGCTCTGCCGGAGCTTGCTCCCCGGGGCAGCTTGGCCGCGCGGGCGCCCAGAGCTGGTCCCTCTGCCCCGGGGCCACTGCAGCCCCACGGCACCCAGGGGACCGTCCCCTCTCCTCCCTCGCCCTTGGCGCAGCACGCTGGGGGACCTGCTGCGTAGGGTGAGTGCACAAGGCCTAATGAGGAAGGAAAAGAAAAGGGAAAAGCCCAGCTGATTTACTCGACTATCAAGCTACTCAACGGTTTCCTTTCCATCACCCTCCTGCAAGCACTCGGTGACAGATGGGGACAGATTGAGTGGTTCGATGGAGTGAGGTAATATTCCACTAAATCATTCCTCTTCCTCTCACTGTCAGAAAGCACCCAGACTTCAGCCCTTCCTTTGGAATCTTCCTGTGTTTCCCTCTGTGGCTTTTTTTTTCCTAATGACAAAGCCATTTCAGCTCTACCTCTCCTAAAATTTCTGGGAGAAGCAAGCATTTATAAGGTATGATAAAATGGGTGTTGTAAAACAGTTAGCAAAAGGAAGGAGTGAATCACCGCGAGACAGGGAGGGTTCTGGTGCTGTTTACTGGTGTTTCTGGTTTCTTTTTCTCCCTGCGTGGTCGGGCTGAGCCCCAGTCCCCGGCGCAGGGACCCCGGCTGGGCAGGCAGCAGGCTCCCAGGCAGGTGTGCCGTGGGCAGGCACGCAGGCTCACGCTGCACGTCTCACAGATGGAGGATCCATTTATTTTTTTTTTTCCCTGGATGATTTGTTCCAATGGTTAATCATCCTCACACAAACACAGGATTTTTTTTTCTTTTTTTTTTTAATGACACACCAGTAAATAACATTCAGAAACTTTAGGATGGGCTTTCTGTTC
The DNA here is from genome assembly GCA_013400535.1 of Scopus umbretta. Classification (NCBI taxonomy): domain Eukaryota; kingdom Metazoa; phylum Chordata; class Aves; order Pelecaniformes; family Scopidae; genus Scopus; species Scopus umbretta. The sequence continues at coordinate 14,410 of VZTL01005232.1, forward strand.
ACTGGGCGATCTCTTGATTTCTGCCTACTCTATTAGCGCTGTGATGACTGCCTCGAATTAACTGCGACTTCACAGCTTCCCTGTGCCCTTGCGAGACTAGCTTTGAACTTGAAAGCCTCCTACACAAAGTGCTTTGCGCTATCAACCTGGTCACGGTAGAGGTGAAAAATGTGGCACTGAAGAA